>JAKCPI010020767.1:0-12246 GCA_023213315.1 Euborellia annulipes
AAAAATCAAAATTTAATGAAAATTTCTCTTTGAGAGGCCCCGGGGCCCTTAGGGCTCAAGTAAAAACCGAAAAATTAAGTTAAAAAATCAAAATTTAATGAAAATTTCTCTTTGAGAAGCCCCGGGGCCCTCAGGGCACAAGTAAAAACAAAATTTAATGAAAATTTCTCTTTTTGAGGCCCCGGGCCCTCAGGGCTCAAGTAAAAACCGAAAAATTAAGTTAAAAAATCAAAATTTAATGAAAATTTCTCTTTGAGAGGCCCCGGGGGCCCTCACGGCACAAGTAAAAACAAAATTTAATGAAAATTTCTCTTTGAGAGGCCCCGGGGCCCTCAGGGCTCAAGTAAAAACCGAAAAATTTAGTTAAAAAATCAAAATTTAATGAAAATTTCTCTTCGAGAGGCCCCGGGGCCCGCAGAGCTCAAATAAAAATCGAAAAATTTAGTTAAAAAATCAAAATTTAATGAAAATTTCTCTTTGAAAACCCCGGGGCCCTCAGGGCTCAAGTAAAAATCGAAAAATTTAGTTAAAAAATCAAAATTTAATGAAAATTTCTCTTTGAAAACCCCGGGGCCCTCAGGGCTAAAATAAAAACCGAAAAATTTAGTTAAAAATCAAAATTTAATGAAAATTTCTCTTTGAAAACCCCGGGGCCCTCAGGGCTAAAATAAAAACCGAAAAATTTAGTTAAAATATCAAATTTAATGAAAATTTCTCTTTGAGAAGCCCCGGGGCCCTCAGGGAACAAAAACAAAATTTAATGAAGATTTCTCTTTTTAAGGCCCCGGGGCCCTCAGGGCTCAAATAAAAACCGAAAAATTTAATGAAAATTTCTCTTCGAGAGGCCCCGGGGCCCTCAGGGCTCAAATAAAAACCGAAAAATTTAGTTAAAAAATCAAAATTTAATGAAAATTTCTCTTTGAGAGGCCCCGGGGGCCCTCACGGCACAAGTAAAAACAAAATTTAATGAAAATTTCTCTTTGTGAGGCCCCGGGCCCTCAGGGCACAAGTAAAAACCGAAAAATTTAGTTAAAAAATCAAAATTTAATGAAAATTTCTCTTCGAGAGGCCCCGGGGCCCTCAGGGCTCAAATAAAAACCGAAAAATTTAGTTAAAAAATCAAAATTTAATGAAAATTTCTCTTTGAGAGGCCCCGGGGGCCCTCACGGCACAAGTAAAAACAAAATTTAATGAAAATTTCTCTTTGTGAGGCCCCGGGGCCCTCAGGGCACAAGTAAAAACCGAAAAATTTAGTTAAAAAATCAAAATTTAATGAAAATTTCTCTTTGAGAGGCCCCGGGGGCCCTCACGGCACAAGTAAAAACAAAATTTAATGAAAATTTCTCTTTGTGAGGCCCCGGGACCCTTGGGGTTCAGGAATATACGGTATTTTAAAAATATTTTTATGTATGGAGAAGAGGGATATTTAAAGATGAGCAGCCCCCCCCAAAAAAAAAAAAAAAAAATTCAATATAAGGCCCCCTCTTCTAGTGCCGCCCCAGGCCCCCAACTGCCTCGGTACGCCTCTGACTATTATAAATGATACAATTTGACAATGCGCCCTTGCGGTCAAATGGCCAACTACATAGAGAGCTGTCATTTTCGGTGGCCCAATCGTTTTGCATCTATCTATATATCTTAACAGCAGGGAATAGTTAACCGTTCCTTTAAAGTTGCTTTAGCAACAGCCTATAATTTTAAAGCCCAAAGCGATGTTTACTAACAGACTTTTAAATGTTTACAGAACTGTTTTCTTGCAACCCGGCATGAGTATCGTTAAAAGTCTTAAATGGCCTCAGTTGCCGAAAAGACTGTGTGAATGAAAAAAAAAGTGTGAATGTTTAAAAAAAAAAGTAGCACATTTTGTAGTTTAAAGTCTATTTAACACCTCTGACAATGCTCAAAACTCTAACTTAATTATAAATAGGAGAAATTTTGATTATAAAATTTTACCCCCACTTTTTTTGATCGGCCGCCATTTTGAAATTAATTTAGGCCTCTTACAAAGATGAGACACATCAAATATTGCACGGGCGGGAGTTACATATGTGTATAAAATTTCAAAGCTCTAGATTAACTAGAACTGGTCGTAATTTCGATTTGCAGATTTGTCGGAAAAAAAAAAAACAGGAAAGCAAGTTAATAAAAGCGTTGTAAAAAGAACAAAAGCTTTACATGCTTCAAGATGGAATGGGGCTTCAATGAGTCAGGGACGAAGAGGGGGAGGGAGGGGGTGCCCCGAAATAACAGGTACCTAGAAAAGGAGATGATTCTACATGAAAAAATAAGACTTTTTTCCCCTATAAACTTAATATGCCCAGACGCTTCGTTTTCAAGATACAGGAGGTCAAAGTTGAATTTTTTTTTTTTTTTTTCTAATATCTCGAGAACAGTTTGAGATACAATGTTTAGCATGTTTTACTTTAACACACATAAAACAAGCGGAATAATGAACATAAATCGTGTACAGAAGCAAAACATTGTATCTCAAACGGTTCTCGAGATATTAGCAAAAAACAAAAAATTTCAACTTTGACCCTCTGTATCTTGAAAACGAAGCGTCTGGGCATATTCAATTTATAGGAAAGAAAGTCTTATTTTTTCATGTAGAAAATCATCTCCTTTTCTAGGTACCGTCAAAGAGGGATACTTTGAACATCGGGGGTAACTTTGAACAAAAAAAAAAATTTTGTTTAAACCAGTTAGGCAATTTTATTTGCATGCAAATATATGAAATGTTTATTTGTGTTGGCAGTTTAGATTTCAAAGATTTAGTGAAGTGTGTTTCATTTTTCTATTTCGGCAGAACTGAATGTCATTCGCTATCAAGAAAAAAACGTTCAAATTTAGTTTTAAAAAGGTGAGTAAACTTTTATCTTAATTTCAGTATTACAGCATGTTTTCTTTTCAAAATTTTATTGCATTTAATCATTTGTTCGTTTTTGTAACTATTGCAATAAAAACTTTATGCTTTTTTATTAAACATAATTTTAATATTAATTTTTGTTTAAAGTATAACCTTAAATTGTAAAAATTAGTATAACTTTGAACACCCGTTCAAAGTTACTTTCACATGTTCAATGTTAGCAAATTGTAACATATTTTAATAAAAATTAATAAATAATTTGTGTGCTTTTGTTTACAGCACTACAAGAAGCAATTGGGAAGTAGAACATATAAAAATTATACACTAGGCTGTTTATTAAAAGACACAAAAACTCCTTGGCCCAAAAATTGGCCCAAAACATAAAAAGTGGCAGAGCTAAAGTTGGGAAAGAAGTTATCACATCATACTTTAGTAATTTAGAGATTACTTTAAAAGACGTTGATGAAAATGGTGATGAAATTAATGTGCCGCCTACGCACATATTTAATTACGACGAGACCAATTTGTCGGATGATCCGGGTCGCAAAACTTGCATCTTGTAGCGAATTGTACCAAAATGTTAAAAATAAATTTTTATTTACTATTTATCACCTACCAAAATATTATTTAATCCCTATTTTGCATGCATTTTTGAACAATTTTACAGTACTTAAGCTATAGAAGCAATGCATAAGCAAAACATATACAAAAAAAATTTTTTCTTGGTTTTTTTTTCGCTGAGACGAAACTAACATTTTTGTGAACTCTTAAATTGTATTTATTACCTTTGAAAGTTACTCTGCGATTGGTATTTGGTTGAAATCTGACTAAAAACAAGCAGTGTTCAAAGATTCATTACTCATATACCTAACTTTGAACAGCTGTATTTTATAAAAAAAAAGACATTTCGTGTAAGTTGAATGAATAAATTACTATATAAAAACATTGTTAATAGCGGTATACATCTTCCTTATTTAGTTGAAAAATTTAATCATAATAACTTTAGAGTTATTCAACTTTTACTAAAAAAAGTGTTCAAAGTATCCCTCTTTGACGGTACCTGTTATTTCCGGGCACCCTGTATTATGTTTTTAGGCTGCAACAAATGAAATACCTGATGAGAGTCTGGTGATATTTGATACATTCTATTAAATTTCTCCTCAATGAATGTTGATTACATTCAGCAGATTTTTTTAATTCCATTGATAATATTTGTACATGTCCAAATAAATACTTTAACAGGTACATTTTTAAAATATCAATTCCAGCAAAAGTTGCAAGCATCCATTTAAGATTGATAAAAAATAAAAACCATATTAAATAGAAATGCATTCTTGTTCGGATCACGAATGGATACCACATATTAAGTCCAAATTTGAAATTAAAATCTTCAATTTCGATTCGTTGAATTTCGAGCTCTTTTGGTGTTACAGGCTCAATAAATCCAATTAATTCAACGGTACTAGCGCAAAACCAATATAATATGGTAAAAATATAAAATATTAACTTCATATTTTGATTTATTTTAGAGAAAATTTCTTCTTTTTCTTTTGTACAATGTTTGCCATAATTGTCATAGGAGAATTGGCATAATTCTAAAATGTTTTTAATCCGGCCATTTTGAAAGCTGATGTACGTTATCTAAAAAATATAAATACTGTAAAGGAAAATGATATGAAGGGATGAGTTAAATAAAGCTAAGGGGGAGAGGGGGGGGGGATTATTAATTAGGAGTTCCCTCCCCTCCCTTCTTTTCTTCAAGCACCCCACTGTAGTGGTGCAACTCGCTTGGAGAGGGGTAAGAGTTAAGCAATCTCCTGTTTGTTTAAGGTGCGCGTCTCGAAAAACCGTTAAATGCTGATTCAGAGGCTGGTTGCACTAGGCGGCAAGAGATGGCGTTGGTTCTTCCCATAAGGAAACAAGCGTTTTATTTCATTTGAAAAGTTCCAGTCAATTAATTATCAAAGTCAAACTTTATTTTCATCGACACAAATTTTTTCGTTTCTCTATCACCATTCGCGTTACAAGCCGTGACGTCAAAGGCCGTGACGTTACAAGTTATGACGTCACAAGCCATGACGACAAAAATAAGAAAGTTGGAATTTAATATATATGACGAATTATAAAAAAATAATTGTGAGATTTAATTTTTCCAATTTTTAATTTAAAATGATTCAAATACTAAATAAATATTTTTCTCAGTTTTTAATTTAACATACGCCAATTGATTTCCCATTTTCATTCATCATTTTCCATTTATTAAATTAAGATTAAAAACGCGATTCTAATACCCTTAATTGAATAATTTTCTGAAAATTTTCAGTTAAAAGCCTACGATCCGAAAAAAGTTTCACTTGCGTCGTGGTTTCATAAAAAGACACAATGTTTTTATTTTTTAACACAATGATTACTAATTTAATTATCTATAAGTTATAGACCGAATTTTTAAAAAATATCTTTTATTTAATGTGATTAATCTAAAAAACTACTACTACTTTATATTCTTGCAAATTTAAATAAGATTGTTGAAAACTAATTTTGGTATTTATTTATTGAGCAGTTCCCAGACCGTCTTATCTCAAATTTTTTTAGTTCGCTTAATATAATAACAGAATTTTCTGCGCCTCCCTAAGTCAACACATTTGTAAAATATTGCGCCGCGACGCATTCCTGCCCTTGAAGTTATTTTTTCTGGCTTCTGCTCCACATCCTACATCTTAACCATAAAATTACCTTAAATAAACCTTGCATATAGAATAATAGGATTAAAAAACTGATAAAAAATTCATCAGTATCTCTTAAATTATATGAATTAATTCCTTGAGAGATGGTAAACAATAAAAAACTTATTTTTGGAAAAACCTGTAACAAAATAAAATCATATTAAAAAAAAAAAAATCTGACCTGACTACTTAGAGATGTGCTATCGCGATATACTTTTTTTTTTTTTTTTAAACACTCACACTTTTTTCTCATTCACACTTAACACTCACACACACATTCACACTGTCTTTTCGGCAACTCAGGCCATATAAGACATTTACGATATCCGTTATTATTAAATTCTTATTTAAGCCATTTGGTATCCAAATGACTTAAATAAAATCATCGGGCTGCCTGGGGTCCGAACCCGCGACGTTTGGTATACGAGGTTAGCACGCTACCTCTACACCAAGCCCCGAGGGCGAATTAAAATTTATAATGATTAATACGGTATATTTTTTTTTCAGCTACAGCGGCCATTTAGGAGTTATTAATTTATTTATAATGTAGCGGAATTGCACCCGTTGGGTATCCCCATCAGGTGAAATTTCTCCGATTAATTCTTCGTCAATTGACTGGCAAGATAATAAAAACGTTATAAAAACAACAGTATATGTGGGATACTTAGGCTGAACGCACACCAATTGAGCAAAGACGTTCATCCATCGTTATAAATCATCATGCAATCATTCAAAATTGTAAAATGTATTAGCCTATGGCACCCAAAAAAAAAAGACGTTTTTGACTAATCGTGGCTAAAACTGCTTTTTTTTTTTTTAAAGCACACCGAGGAGAGAAAACACAATTGAGCGTGATTCGACATTTGAGCGTTTTGTTCAATCGGTGTGCGTTGGCATTGAGCAAAACGTTTTGTCCGAAAACGCTTTTGCTCAATTAGTGTGCGTTCAGTTTTAATTATATCAACAAAAACTACATAAAGAAAACGTTTGACAAAATAATTGAGATAATTAAACAATAGTGGAAGTGTTTGGGAATGTTGATGGTTGAATAAGGAATGCTGCATCTCCTCTCCCAGGAGGTGGCAGAGCGAGCCACCCTGGGTGCAAGGGTTGGGGGAACGTAACAATATAATTTAAATACAAAGTACTGATGGCTACCAGGGGGACGTTCCACACGCTGATTGCAAGGGGCCACCAATCCCGACCTTTCAATTCTCTTGGCATCACTGTGGGGACTGTCGCGCTCTTCTCCGTTGTCAGGCCCCCAGAGATATAATAAAAGCGAGAGGTTCACTAACTCAACACACGAGTCGCTACTAATCAAGGGCGCCTGCAAGTTATGCAATATGACAATAAGTGAAGTGGCTGTTGTATATCAACAATAGAAGAGGGAGCGGGCAGCCAGAAAGTAAGCCTCTACGAAATGAAACTCAAGAGTAGTGGAGACAGTTTCGGCTATAATTAAATATCGCCATCCTCAGTCCATTTTCGAGCTGTAAGCATTGTACAATTTTTGTAATATTAAAATTATAAACATTCATATATACAAGAAAATTATTTTTCAACATACAGTATGCACTCAAATGCCAACGCATTGAGTCAAATGTAGAGTTGTTGGATATTAATATTTTTATGTCTCCTTCCTCAGTGGTCTCCATGACAAGTTGTGTGTGTAATGGTTAATATCAATAAATAATATTAAAAATATTTTTTAAATTTTTAAATAAATATATAATTTTATAATAACTAGATGGTATATATTTTTTTATTTTATTTCAACGCGGGTCGTCGCCTTAATATCCCGTCTATAGGAGTTGCTTGACCGGGATTATCTCTTTATTTGTGAAAACAAAAACATTTTAATGTGACATTGATCGTTCTTAAGAGGTCACTGGTTGAATTTTTAATTAATATCGAAATGTTAACATAATTTTAAAAAATAATAAACTAGAACAATTTTGTCACTGGAGCTGAATGTATCGTATATAAAAAGCTCTTAGCATTGCTTGGGATATATGTACAAGCAGTTTATGTATATTAATATCCACCTATTGACAACTCTACATTTGACTCAATGCGTTGGCATTTGGGTGCATGCTGTATGTTGAAAAATAATTTTCTTGTATATATGAATGTTTATAATTTTAATATTACAAAAATTGTACAATGCTTACAGCTCGAAAATGGACTGAGGATGGCGATATTTAATTATAGCCGAAACTGTCTCCACTACTCTTGAGTTTCATTTCGTAGAGGCTTACTTCCTGGCTGCCCGCTCCCTCTTCTATTGTAGTTATGCAATATGTTTTAAAAAAAATAAACTCATATTGCCTATATATTAGGATGAATGATGACTAGTGCGCGTCTCGGGGTGCTAATTTTGGGAGTTTGCGGCCACAATTTTCAAGCTATTCGACTACAAATTTTTTTTTAATTAAAGCTATTTAAAAATATCTACAACTTATAGAAGCCCTTTTTTTTGTTTTTCGAAAAAATAAATTTTTTTTTAGATTAATCGCATTAAAGAAAGGATATTTTTAAAAAATTCGCTCTATATCTTATAGATAATTAAATTAGTAATAATTGTGTTAAAGAATATTTAATTTTTCACCCTTAATTAATTAGCTGGAATCTTTAAAATGAAATGGAATAAATCCCTTGTATTCCTATGGGAAAAACTAACGCCATCTCTTGCTGCCTCGAGTAACTCGGTACTGAATGGTCTTTTAACGGCTTTTTGAGAGGCGCACCTTAAAATTCAAAAAAAAATAAATGGTGGCAACAGTCATTGCAACGATGCCAAGCGCGAGAAATCTCGGGTGGGTGACCACGAGGAACGTCCCCCGGTGGTCATCGGTCTATTAAATTAAAAATTTTATTTTATTTATTTATTAACTTTGGCATTTGTATGCCATTTTGGCTACCAGTGCTAAAATAAAACCCTAAGGGGCCTTTACCGATCTTCTCAGTATTTGGGGGGGGGGGGTTTGTTGAACGTGTATGGGAAGACTGAGGAGGGGGTTTTTTTTTTTTTTTTGGGGAAAATTTAAAAAAAAAAAATAAAAAAAAAAAAAAAAAAAAAAGCTAAATGGTAAATGGCCTCTGTAGTTGAAAGGGTCCAAGAAAGTCCAAGGTTATCGAAATCGAAATAATTTATGAGAGCCAATAAAGTGCGAGAAAAAAGAAAGTAAATTTCTTACCTGGTAAATTGTATAAAAGACTCCAGAATCTGGATGCCTCCAGGCTCCGCCAACATGGAGCATTTTAATATTAGTTGGATTTCCAAATTGAATGAGCCTCTTGCTCTTCTGCTCATTCCCTTTCTGAGCCATCTTACTAAATGACGAGTTAAGAGGCTCTTTTGACCCTTTCAATGTGTCTAAATTAAAAATTAATAAAATTTCATTTTCGTTATTAGAATTTTGACTTTATTAAAAATTTATTATTTTTCGTCTTTTCACTTTCTATATTATTCAAGTTTTAAG
The DNA here is from genome assembly GCA_023213315.1 of Euborellia annulipes. Lineage (NCBI taxonomy): Eukaryota > Metazoa > Arthropoda > Insecta > Dermaptera > Anisolabididae > Euborellia > Euborellia annulipes. The sequence continues at coordinate 9,075 of JAKCPI010020767.1, forward strand.
AAGAATTTTAATTTCTTTTTAAACTTTCTCTATTAAACTTTTTCTTGGCTTAGACGTTACATAATTTTAAAAAATCATTGTGTGGTTTTAATAAACCACGATGCAAGTGAAACTTTTTTTCGGATCGTAGACGTTTAACTGAAAATTAATCAATTAAGGGTAGTAAAATCACGTTTTTGATCTTAACTTAATAATTGTAAAATGGGAATGATAATGGCATGTTAAAAACTGAGAACAATATTTATTTAGTAATTGAAGATTTGAATCATTTTTAAATTATTTTAAAAATTATAATTTATCAATTTAATAATTAAATAAAATAAATATAATTATAAATAAATAATTAAATCTCACAATTATTTTTTTATAATTCGTTATATATATAGAGATTTCAACTTCCCTATTTTTGTCTACGGTTTGTAACGTCATAGCCTCAAATGCGACATGCTGATACTGTAGAGCAGGAGTCTCCAAACTACGGCCCGAGGGCCACATCCGGCCCTCGGAGAGCTAGCAAACTTGAAAACTTCTTTTAGAGAACATATTTTTTATAGCAAATTAAATTTAGTTTATTGAAGTATTCTAATTTTATGTTGAATAATTATTATAATGACATCTACATTGATATGGTCATGGGCTAACTACTCATAACATTGTTGTAGGCTTATTGTTATTGTTTTTGTGATAAGTTGGATAAAGAAACACAGAAGTGTAATGAGTAAAGACATGTATAATATGCAGAAAATTTAACTTCAGTATATAATAACTAACAAATTATTGAAATGAATCCAACTAACATTTTATACATTTTAAATAAAAACATAACAAGCATAATGACATATGAAATACTAATGAGATTTATGTAATTGAGATTTTCCACTGACAATAGTTTGTAGTTGTGGACTAATTTTACTTGTACCAATCAGGGGCGTATATAAGGGGGGGGGGCCGAGGGGGCCCGGGCCCCCCCCCGAAATTTCCCAAACACATATACATATATAGGGATATAAAAACATCTGCGCAACAAATTTTTCCGCAGGATGGAAAACTTTGGTTCTGCAAAGTAAAAAATGTTCGGCAAAAAATTTCGTGTGAAAAAAAATTTAGTTTCTTAAAAAAAAAAATTTTCGCAAAAAAATTTTCAGTTCGGGCCCCCCCCCCGAAAAAAATTTCTATATACGCCCCTGGTACCAATTATTAAAAGAGATTTAAGATGCTCATCAGTTAATTTAGATCTGTAAACATTTTTTGTGTACTTTATTTTGGAGAAGGTCTTCTCACACAAATAAGTAGTACCAAAAACAGAAATCAGCCCACGAGCAAATTTATGCAAATTAACAAATTGTGTCAGTGGAAGACAGTCAGTTGCAGCCTTTTTTAAACGTTGCGTACTTTTTCGGACTTTTTTTTCATCAGTGGACTATTTCACTTTTAACCACCGGCCAGTGGCGGATTAATGCAATTTTGTCGGGGGGGGGTTTATTTTTTTTTATTTTTTTTATTTAAGGACTTTGTGGGCATCTATGGCCATTTAGACCCCTTTCCTATTTATTTAAATTGATTGGTAACAAATTCTATTGAAATTAAAGCCCGGAAATCATAATTTCTTTAGATTACTAGTTTTTATAACATTGTGAATTTCTTCTCGGGGGGGGGGGCGATCGCCCCCCTCGCCCCCCCTTTAATCCGCCGGTGGCACCGGCAACAATGATAATATGGTTTTGGCCCTCGGAACTTACTGGAGTAATCAGTATGGCCCTAAGGCTGGAAAGTTTGGAGACACCTGCTGTAGAGGAACGAAAAAATTTGAGAGGGTCAAATAAAAGTTTCATTTTAAAAATATTTTGGGAAAAATACAAAAAAAGCAATCCAAAAATTTTTTTTTTAATCTCAGAAGACAGTTTCGGTGACTGTAGAATGCCTTAGCATCCAGCTTCGATGAAAATCTGGCGTTTATTTAATATTTATTGAATAGTCTAATGCTCTAATGACAGGAGTCTCTGAGCATGCCTATCGACAAAAAATCCGGTGTGCTAGCACAGAGCACAACCTTCAATTACCGAAGTTAAGAGAAGTTGTAGGATGACCATTCACACCAGATTTTTTTTGCCACAAGCTTGTTCTTATCTTTCTTTATGCAAATTATTATCTTAAATTACCATGGTTCCTTACCTTATATTAATGGAGTTTCATTTATGGTCAATAAGATATTTAAAATTCATAAAATAAATCTTGCATTTCGATTTGAAAAACCTATTCGTTCCTTTTTTAATAATAAATCAAAAATTGGTATTTTCGAAAAAACCGGAGTTATTTATCGAATACAATGTGATACATGCAAGAAAAATGGAAGAAATTTATATTATTTTGGTGAAACAGGCTGTAAACTTAAAACAAGAATTAAAGAACATGTAAATTCGTGTGTTAAATTGGAACCAGTTAGTGCATTATCACAACATTTCATCGATGAAAGACATAAATGGAATTTTGAGGATCCTTGCATAATGGCAAATGAGAATGAACAAAACAGGAGGAAGTTCAAGGAATCCTTATTCATTATTAAAAACATCAACAATGCAGTGAACTATAAATGTGAGAGCGAACTTTCATCAATTTGTTATTCAAGCATTATTAACAGATTGTAATTTTTTTTTTTTTTTTTTTTAACATGTAAAGAGTTGTTAAGAAAACTTATATATGAAGATATATACATATAGTCTATATATATAAGTTATTAGTCTCCCCGTTTTCGAAAAACATTTTTTGATAATATTATTATTTTTTATTTACTATTTTTATTTATTCAAAAATAATTCTATTTGTATTGGATATTCATTTTTTTAAATTTTTTCTATTTTCTCCTCTATAATTTTTGAATTGGTGTATTTTTCAAAGGTATTTTTTAAAATTTTTCTAAGTTATTGTATATATGTATATACATAAATAATTTTTTTAGCGCTCTGAAGATGGCTGTATGCCGAAAGGCTTAATAAATTTATTGCCTCAGCAGCATTTTTGAATCAATTATATTCTAATTATTTAGAATTTTTATTTTTCAAGAACACCTTGAATTTTTATTAGTCTGAGTAAAACCTCTCGAATTTTATATATAAATTTTACCAGACCACACCATCCAACGATATTATTTTGTTTTGTTGCATTGTAAGGTTTT
>JAKCPI010020768.1:0-21739 GCA_023213315.1 Euborellia annulipes
TATACATACATTATCTACCCTTAACACATTGATTTTACAAAAATTACGATTAAAAAAAATTAAAATTAAAGATTACATTTATTCCTTTCTTTTACATCATATTCCATTATTATTAAAATTTAATATTTAAAGATAATTATAAATTATATATTTTATTATTATAATATATGTTATTTTTCCTGAAAAGCGCCGTGTATTTTATATTGAAATCCTTTGTGTCAGCTTGGATATTTACTGCATTTTCTTTATTGAGATAAATGAAACATTTTTCCAAGAATTCTCTCTTTATTCTATCTTCCTCATGGGTTAAGATCTTTATACCCTCAAGATCGAAAGTATGCTCTCGGTTGATGGCGTGCTGAGCAAGCGTAAGCGCTTTTTCCAATAAATTTATTTATAATAATATTCATGTTTTAAACAGTTGGGTCGTTCATTTTCCGAACTTCTGAACATGTTACGACAATATTTTTTAGCTTCATTTATTGCTATTAACTCTTCATTGGGGATTAATTTTTTCTCGGCAATCATTTGCAGAGTGTAATGGTACAACAAAAAAAAAAAAAAAAAAAATAATAAGAGAAAGTAAAAATAGTTGCACAAGGCGAGATTCGAACTCGGGATTTTTTGTTTACAAGGAATGCGCCCTACCGATCTAGCCATCGCGACCTTTGTAAATATTATTGTTAGTAACGACTTAAGGCATGCGGGCAAAATCTTTAACATTTTTTTTTTTAGACGAACCGTTGAGAAGCGCGTTCTTTCGCTTTAACAGAATTCGTTTTTCATCAAGTACTACACATAAAAAATTGTTCGTTCAAATCGGTGTTATCAAGGCTATGCACTCCCCTTGTAAGATACTTGTAAAAAAAATTGCTTCATCCGGGGATGCTACCAACTTCACCACTGCTAGTGAATTCGCCCCCCAAGTTTTTTTTTTTTTTTTTTCATTTATTTGCCCTTTAGCCATAGGCCATCTGGCTCAAACACTGGTTACAAAATAGTACATTCATTCTTAAAACAAAACATTGTGTATACAATAGTAACAAAAAATCAAAATAACATTAATACAAAAACAAGGCAAAACACAAAGCAATATGAATACAATAACAAACCAATATCAAAAAATTCGCCCCCAAGTTGAAACAAGGGCGGATCCAGAGGTGTTTATCGGGGGGGGGGGGGGTAATCTGGGTGTGACTCGTCGCACAGCACACTATTTTTTTTTAATTTCGGTATTTAAAAGCCCATTCTGTACTTGTTTGCCAGAATATAAATACACATCAAATTTTTAAGTATTAATTTTTAAAAATTTTACATTAAAAATACATTTTTTTGCGAAAAAAAGGTATTTTTCGAATCTCGGGGGGGGGGTAATTACCCCTTTACCCCTTATCCCCCTTGAGTTGAAACCATTTCTTTAAGGTGCGCGTCTCGGGGTGCTAATTTTGGGAGATTGCTGCCACAATTTTGAAGCTGTCGACCTCAATTTTTTTTTTTTTTTTTTTTAATTAAAAGCTATTTGAAATATCTACAACTTATAGAAGCCCTTTTTTTGATTTTCGAAAAAAAAAATTTTTTTTTAGATTAATCGCATTAAATAAAAGATATTTTAAAAAAATTCGCTCTATAAGTTGTAGATAATTAAATTAGTAATCATTGTGTTAAAAAATAATTAATTTTTTACCCTTAATTAATTAGCTGGAATCATTCAAATGAAATGGAATAAATCCCTTGTATTCCCTATGGGAAAAACTAACGCCATCTCATGCCGCCTCGAGTAACTCGGTAGTGAATCGTCTTCTAACGGTTTTTAAAGACGCGCACCTTAAAGCAAGGGTGGCCTAACAGTGCGCCCGTTAGCGATTTATTATGCGCCCCCACCTAAATTGCCTAGTTATCTATCTAATTGTTGATATTCTTTAGAAGTGTGATGTAGGAAAATGCAGTTTGCATCAGCTGAAACAAAATATATATTATCACTTTTCAACTAAAATATATATATTAAAGGTTTTACACTAAAATTTTGCAACATGTTTTTTGTGTCGTCATACATTTAGTTTCCGAAAAAAGATATAAAACCTGGTGTGACTGAAGGAAGGAAATAACAAAAATTTCTGAAAACACTGTGCGGCAAAATGAAATTTTTTTCCGGCCCCGAGATAATTCCTTCAGATTCTTAAGTAAAATGACCTCCTGAATCCAAATATGACCTTCGTTTTCTCCCAGCACGTACCGTTTTCGGGGGGGGGAGCCCCCCTCATTTCCACTTTTTGTTACTTTCTCTTACCTCTATATATATGTTAATATATATAGAGAGAGAAAGTATTGGATTCATGTCAAAAATTCGATGTCGAGATTTTGATGGATCTTCACGTTTTTGAGGTCCCCTGAATCCAAAAAAGTGGTTTTCGCGACATGGTCTGTCTGTGTGTCTGTGTGTGTGTCTGTGTGTCTGTCTGTGTGTGTCTGTGAACAAAATATCTCAAGAACGAAAAGAGCTGGAGGTTGAAATTTTATATTTAAGTTAGGTACCCCCCATGGGACGTGACACGAAGCTTTTGAACAAAATCGACCAAAGAGTACTAGTACTTTACTGATGCACTTTTTCAGTTTTTTTCGATTTTCTCAAAATTTGCTCCAACGATTTTTTTTTTTTAATTCAAAAATCAAATATTTTTTAGATTCTCTTTAAAATGTATATTCTCATTTTGTGATTGAAATCTTCTGAAGACCACTTTACTCTTGTTCTCCATAGAAAAGATAGGAGAAATGGTTGCCATGGCAACAAAATATAAATATTTTGCCATACTTATAAATTGTACATCGAATGAACCGTACTGTCGGAAACTAAATACATGTCGACACAAAAAATCTGGTGTGACAAGCACAGTACACAACATTCGATTACCGAAGGTAAGAGAAAGTTGTGTGCTGTGCGCCAGTCACACCAGATTTTTAATTATAGGGCCATGAATCAAATTTGGAGGGATGAAAAGGAATATTTCAGCCTCAACATTTCTTCAGAAGGTCTAGAGAAGTGAAAAGTTAAAAAAACATTAACATTTGGATCCAAGGGGGATGTGGGGGGGGGGATTTTGTCGCTTAAAATACAAAAAAATCATTAAATAATAAATTTTTTCACTGATTTTCTACATATTTCAGCTGACAGACCCACCTCACCCTTCCTTAAACATCCCTTAATTAAAGAAAATTAAATAGGATAAAGCGGGGCGGGTGTGAGCGATTCCAAGAATATGGAAGATTCACAGCTCAGTTGGTCAAATTGGCAAATATGCGGCTATAACTTTCATTTTTTGGGCTGATCTTTACAAATTTAAAGTTAAATATACGGATTCTTCTCTGTCCTTCAATATTCCCATAAAATACAAGTATTATTCTAATGAGTAAAGGTAAAGAAAATATCTTTTTAAATATAGAAAATATATTATTAAATTAACAAAAAAATAAAAAAACATATCATACATACATACTTGTATTTTTCAAAAGAAAAAAAAAAAAAAAAATTATGCCCCTTGAGTAAAGGTTAGTCTACCCCATGTAGATTTTTCTTTAAATAAATTTGGTTTTTATAAATGTCATATTTTTTCCTGATGTATTTACAAAAGTGTAACTTTATACTGTATTTCATAGATCTTTTTTTTTTAAACTTTGACAAGAAGTAATTTCTACCCCTTTTGCCAGTATGGAAATATTGAAGGACATAGAAGAATCCGTATATTTAACTTTAATAGGTAAATAAAAGAAGAGCAGCTAAAATTATTTCATTTATTGACCCACTAGGCTGACGTTTCGGTCTTGATCAAGACCTCTGAGGATGGTCTTGATCAAGACCGAAACGTCAGCCCTCTGAGGTTGGTCTTGATCAAGACCGAAACGTCAGCCTAGTGGGTCAATAAATGAAATAATTTTAGCTGCTCTTCTTTTATTTACCTATCAACGATTATCCAGCTATAAAATCCACATTTGTAACATTTAACTTTAAATTTGTAAAGATCAGCCCAAAAAATTGAAAGTTATATCCGCATATTTGCCAATTTGACCAACTCTGCAGCGAGGAGCTGTAAATCTTCTTGCAAGGGCTTCGGAATCGCTCACACCCCACCCGCTTTATCTTATATACTAGACGCAAAGCCCCGCCTTCGGCGGGGCTTTCCGTCTAGCCAGGGACTGCGCCCCCTGGACCCCCTTGCTCGCCTACTTATATACATACCGGTACATACATTTTCCCTTTTCATTTTTATATGTAGAGATTATTTTAGCGGTTAATTATTCATGAACTTAAGATTTTTTGTGAATCATATCCTTTCCGGGACTCTCCCGGTACACAGACAAAAAATTTACGCCGATATTTTAGAATTCAAAATGTAAATAAATAAAAAAAATCGTAAACATGGGTAAATATTTATATTTTGTTACCATGGCGCTATCCCTGAGCCCTCATTGGTTGTTTCACACATCGGACACGGTTTTTAGCGCTTTATTATATAGTATGATGATATTTTTTTAGTTGAGGGATGTTTAAGGAAGGGTGAGGTGGGTCTGTTCGCTGGAAAATGTAGAAAATCAGTGAAAAAATTGAGAAAAAATCGATCATTTTTAATGATTTTTTTGCATTTTAAGGGACAAAATCCTCCCCCACTTCCCCCCCCCCCCCCCCTTGGATCCAAATGTTAATGTTTTTTTAACTTTTCACTTCTCTAGACCTTCTGAAGAAATTTTAAGACTAAAATATTCCTTTTCATCCCTCCAAATTTGATTCATGGCCCTATAATTAACGAAAAGGGGTGGAAATAAGAAGGGGGCTCTCCCCGAAAACGGTACGTGGTGGGGGAAAACGGAGGTCATATTTGGATTCAGGAGTTCATTTTACTTAAGAATCTGAAGGAATTATCTCGGGGCTTTTTTTTCTTTCCTCACAGTGAAATTATTCGACTCTTATCCAAGAGTGAATTTCAAAAATTATTTAATTCACACAACATTTTTCGGGACCACTCACTCTACGTTGCATTTTTGTTTTTAAATTAGTGAGAGAGAAAAAGGAGGAGGCTGTTTTTTTTCTCATCATTTTAATTATATTGACAAGTGAGATGCATTTGGGAATGCGCCTTTTTTTTTTACCGTAACTTACCGAGGAGAAAGTTTGGATTGTCATTTTTATAAAGTTGGTAGCTTTCAGCGGAGGAGTTCTAAAGCTTCGCATTATTATTAAAATGATCAAAATTTTTTCACTTTTCTCTGCGTTTAACCAATCGCTTAAATAGACACAAAGTCCCAAATTCTGAAACTTTAAAATAATTTCATATAAATAAAAAAAAAAATAATAAAATTAAACATTTTTCTTAAAATTCAACAAATTTATTTAGGCCTACCTCCTGATAAATTAATTCCCCTTGTTTTAAAATGTAAAATATTTGACCTAAAACCATATAAGGTCCAAAAATAACGACAAAATTTGAATAAAATCCACTCTCTTCATCTTCTACGGTGTACGCTTTATTATATTTCTAAAAAAAAAAAAAAAACAATGATAGAATAAATAAATCGGTAACCGTTGCACAGTGGTCTAGATTTGAAAAAGTTGGCCAAAAGTCGAAAAAAATAATAGTCACAGAAAGACTTCAGTCCCATATAATCTTGTAGAGGGATAGTTGGTGCATGTAAATCCAAAAGGAAAGTGAGATATCTTTTCTAGTTCAGGCGCTACATGAGGTCAAAGTTAGCGTTCTCGGCAGCGCGCGGGCGACGCGCAGAGGCTCTGAAATATGAATGTTTGTTTAAATGCATATAAATTTTTACTCGAGTGTCCTTTTTCAATTCTGTTTGAAGGAGGGTGTTAAGGAAAGTATGTAGAATATTTACTGATAAACCGTTTTCATTAATTTATACTCGCCTTTTTTAAAAATCATGTCAAAGTTGCGTTTTCATAATGGATTTTTTTATAAAAACTTTTTCCTTCAAATAGCAAAAAAGTTATGAACCCAGCGGGGCCCACGAAACTGAGATATGGAATATATAGTTTAAGATGTCTTGTAATAGAATCTGCAAAAAAATCCTGCCCCAACTTGCCCCCCGAATTTTGAGGTTAAAAATAAGCGGCGAGAGAGCTTTTTTTATATTTACCCTATCTATATGCCGTATCTTATTTCAAATTTTTGAAATATTATTGTGTAGAAATATAATTTTTATTATTTTTTAGTTAAATAAGAGCTAATTATATGGGAAAAATATTTTTATTTTAAAGTTAGATAGCATTATGTCTATTTTTGAGCCCCGACAGGCAGACTCTTGATTAGTCTACGAGCTTTTTTTTTGAATATTTTTATATAGGGTGTCTAATTGCAAAGTATTATTATATTTTTGAAATATTATTGTGAATAAATTTATTTTTCTTATTTCAATTAAATAAAAGTTATAATATATATTTTTAAAAATAAATATCATCATGACGCAAAAACGGATTGATAAAATAATCTAATTGGTCGAGAACTGTTTGAGATTATTCTAAACGATGTGAACTAGGTCTTGAACACGTTTCTTAAATGTTTGGACCAACATTTTGCATAATTTTATATACCTAACAATTTTTGACGAGTGATCCGCCATATATGATCCGCCACTGCAATTTATTAAATTATATAAATATTATAAAATTTGTAATCCGCGACATCGAAAACCTTTATATACCAATTTTCAATCAAATCTAAAACTTTTTTCTATTTTTGGCCAACTTTTTTTTCAATCTAGACCACTGTGCGTTGGCTCAAAATAAAAAATATTTTTTCTCAAAAGCAGTGGCGTATTGAATTTAAAATGATTTTTTTTCTGTCTAGCCTAAGTTACCTTACCGTAATAAATGAATATCCAGAGAATCCAAACATCACAGTAAATATCATGCATTGTATGAAGAAATCTAATCCCACCACTTTTTCTAATTCTTTTGAGATCCTGAAAAAAAAAATCTTTAATTTCTGTTGCGGTCACTAATTTTCTAGCTTACATCAAAAAGTTTTACAACTAGAAATTTATAATTTAAATAAAATTCTAAAATTTTTAGTAAAGGAAATATACTCTAGAGCAGCGGTTCCCAACCTTTTTATTTGATTGCGCGGCCCACTTTTTCGGTAAAAAAAAAACGCTGAGGCCCAGTGTATAGGCCCATAGGCCTATATAATTATAAAATATATATAATTTTTATCGCTGCCCTAGAGTCAGCTCTCTAGCATCTCTAAATTGTTTTCTGAAAGCAAAAATTTGAAGACAACGAGCAAATAGAATATATTTATTTATTTATTTATTTATTAACGTCCCCTTTTCGGGGTTTAGGACATATACATAATTTTGTATTTACAATAATTAATCAAAGTTTATATCCAATCTTCGTTCCAGCTAAGCTTGCTCTTCTTTCTTCTTTTTCACTCTCTCGAAGATGTCCCACCATTCACACATTCCAATATTTATTTTCCCTTCCAGTAGTTTTCCTGGGTCGTTCATCGCATTCTCTTCTCTCCATCTTTTCAACTCCTCATCGCTTTCTTCCCATATTTCCTCGCATCGCCAGACATGTTCAAAGTCTTCGGGCTCCTTCTTACATATTCTGCAGCATTCTTCCTCGCTCCAACTTTTTCCTCCTCTCAGTCCATTTCCCATTCTCATCCGCAACCATGTCCTCTTCTTCCTTTCATTAATTCTCGGGTCAAGAAGGTACCCTTCCGTTCCTATACCCGATTTCACTCGTTGATACATCGGGTTGTATGTCGACTCCTTTATTCTCCTCCAGTATTCCTGTAATTCTTGCTCATGAGTTTTTAGTAGAGCGTCCGACATCCATGCTCTTATTTGAATCTCTTCCTTTCCTTCTTCTAGCCCAAAAATCACCCTCGGCTCCCCTGCATTTTCCCAAAGCCTTCCTATCTCCACTTTTAAAAAGAGGGACAATATCTCCCACTCTCCATTCTTCAGGTATCTCCTCCTTCGCCCATACTCCATTAAACAATTCTAGAATTTTTTTCCTCATATTTGGATCCGTAGATTTCACGAATTCATTTAAAATTCCGTCTGATCCTGCTGATTTCCCTGGTTTGCAGCCTCTTATTTGTTCACTTAATTTAATTCTTCCTCCGCTATCCGTTGATCCAATCTTGGGATCTCTTGCAGTATGTCCTCTTCTTCCTTTTGGATTTCTTTTTTAACTACATCTTCTCCTTCCAGTAATTTTTTGAAGTACTCTTTCCATTCTTCTATCTTGATTCCTGTTGTGTAGTTCTTCTTTTTGTCTCTATACTTATTTACGTATTTCCAAATTCGTTATTATTTTTACATTTTTACAAAAAAAAAAAAAAATAAAAATACAAAAAAAAAAATAGAATATAAAATAGGAATCTAATAGTCAGGCAGCAAAATTTTGGGGCACATGGAGCCAGCACTAGTCCAAACCTGTCAAAAAATATCGTTACTCAAAGTGTTTTCTGAAGGTTGAAACTTTCCAAAAAAAATAATAAAGTGGTCAAGTTAATTAAGGTGTTATGGGAAACTAAATATATCTCCCCACAAAAAATATGGTGTGACTGGGGCACTTCTCTTACCTACGTTAATAGAAAGTGTACCAGTCACACCAGATTTTTTGTGTCGAGATATACATGTATTTAGTTTCCCATAACACATTAATTAACTTGACCACTTGTTTATTATTCTTTTGGAAAGTTTCAGCCTCCAGAGAATACTTTGACTAACGATATTTTTTTGACAGGTTTGTACTAGCGCTGGCTGCACGTACCCCGAAAAATTTACTGTCTGACTATTAGATTCCTATTTTATATTCTATTTCGCTTGTTGTCTGCAAATTTTAAGCTTTCAGAAAACAGTTTAGAGATGCTGATAAATATTACAACTTTTCCGGCTTATTCCCGCCAAAGGCCCCGGTACTGGAAGTGCTGTCTCTAGAGTATCTTTCCATCACTAAAATGCAACCTATTCTGAAAATATCAGCCTTCAGAAAACTCTTGTCCATTTTCGTCGCCAGCTCTCCAATTATAAGCAAAGACTACAAGTTGGAAGAGTAAAATAAAAGCATTTAAAAAATTTTATAAATCTTCAACAACAACAATGAATTTATTTCCCTCTTTTTAGTTCATATAAATAAATGTATGGGCTCTACAAATGTGATATGTGAAATTATTATTGTATTTTGTGTTGAAGGAATGGAATGTATGACCGACAAGGGCGGATACAAGGGGGGGGGGGGTAAAGGGGTAATTACCCCCCTGAGATTTAAAAGAAAAATGTATTTTTAATTTATAAATTTAAAAATTAATACTTAAAAATTTGATTTGTATTTATATTCTGGCAAACAAGTACAGAATGCGCTTTGAAATTACCGAAATTAAGAAAAAAATGTGTGATGTGCCACCAGCCACCCCAGATTACCCCCCCTCCCGAGAAACACCTCTGGATCCGCCACTGATGACCGTGGAGTCAAACCGAATAAAAATTTTTTTTTTAAGTTGAGGAATAAAACAAGAACAAAAGCTTTACATTCTTCAAGATGGAATGGGAATTCAATGAGTCCGGGACGAAGAGGGGAGGGGGTATTAATACAGGGTGCCCAGAATTAACAGGTACCTAGACATGAAAAAATAAGACTTTTTTTTTCCTATACGGTAAACTTAATATGCTCAGACGCTTCGTTTTCAAGATACATGCCGGGTTGCAAGAACGTATTTAACGGCTCGTTAAACGCTTTTTGTCGTTTAAACCTTCCGCTAAATAATTTTGGGTTGCAAGAACGTATTTAAAGATGATTGGTTCGTAAAAGCTGTATTTAAACTAAAGGTTGAAATTCGGAGCTTTAAACTATAAAGTATCCACTAACCTGATTTGTTTCATTGAAATAAATAAGAATTTGGTGACTGTATATCACTCTAGAGAGGTAAGATAGAAATACATTAATTTAATTGAGTTTTCTTTAGTTTCTGAAACGTATTAAGCGATATTATTAATTAATATAGATATTCATCTGACGAAGAGAAAAAGTGAGGTTATAGTATATTCCCAGTTCCTTTATAATTTAACATCTGACAGCCAGAGCAACCAATTTATTTTACGATATTTAAATATTTAAACATTTTTTGTTTTGTAACCTAATATTAACAATTAAAATGTAAAGAATACAAATATAATTACTATTTTTATTTCTTTTATAATTTTGGTACTATTATAAATTATGCAATTTGACAATGCGCCCTTGCGGTCAAATGGCCAACTACATAGAAAGCTGTCATTTTCGGGGGCCCAATTGTTTTGCATCTATCTATATATCTTAACAGTAGGGAATAGTTAACGGTTCCTTTAAAGCTGCTTTAGCAACAGCCTATAATTTTAAAGCCCAAAGCGATGTTTACTAACAGACTTTTAAATGTTTACAGAACTGTTTTCTTGCAACCCGGCATGAGTATCGTTAAAAGTCTTAAATGGCCTCAGTTGCCGAAAAGACTGTGTGAATGAAAAAAAAGTGTGAATGTTTAAAAAAAAAAAAGTAGCACATTTTGTAGTTTAAAGTCTATTTAACACCTCTGCTAATGCTCAAAACTCTAACTTAATTATAAATAGGAGAAATTTTGATTATAAAATTTTACCCCCACTTTTTTTGATCGGCCGCCATTTTGAAATTAATTTACTTACAAAGATGAGACAGATCAAATATTGCACGGGCGGGAGTTACATATGTGTATAAAATTTCAAAGCTCTAGATTAACTAGAACTGGTCGTAATTTCGATTTGCAGATTTGTCGGAAAAAAAACAAAACAGGAAAGCAAGTTAATAAAAGCGTTGTAAAAAGAACAAAAGCTTTACATGCTTCAAGATGGAATGGGGCTTCAATGAGTCAGGGACGAAGAGGGGAGGGAGGGGTGCCCCGAAATAACAGGTACCTAGAAAAGGAGATGATTCTACATGAAAAAATAAGACTTTCTTTCCTATAAACTTAATATGCCCAGACGCTTCGTTTTCAAAATACAGGAGGTCAAAGTTGAATTTTTTTTTGTTTTTTTTTTCTAATATCTCGAGAACCGTTTGAGATACAATGTTTATCATGTTTTACTTTACTCATAAAACAAGAGGAATAATGAACATAAATCGTGTACAGAAGCTAAACATTGTATCTCAAGATATTAGCAAAAAAACAAAAAAAAATTCAACTTTGACCCTCTGTATCTTGAAAACGAAGCGTCTGGGCATATTCAATTTATAGGAAAAAAAGTCTTATTTTTTCATGTAGAATCATCTCCTTTTTAGGTACCTGTTATTTCCGGGCACCCTGTATTATGTTTTTTAGTAGGAACCGACCGAATATTCGGTTTCGGTTTCGGCCAGTTTCGGCCAAAAATCATGGTTTCGGCCGTAGTTTCGGTTTCGGCCAAAAAGTGGCCGAACCTTTCGGCCGGCCGAAACCAGAGTCTGAAAAAAAATGGGATGAGACTCGCATGCAAAAAAAAAAAAAAAAGGTCAAATAATTTGCTCTTGAGGGAGAAAAAAATTTGAGTCTCCCTAAAAAAAAAGGTAAAATGATTTTCACGGGAGGGAAAAAAAAATTAAAAAAAAAAAAAAAAAACTAAAATGAAAAAAAATTTTTTATAGGAAATACAAGTTTCGGTTTCGGCCGAAATTAAGGTTGAGGCCGAATATTCGGTTTCGGTTTCGGTTTCGGCTGAAAATCTTGTTTCGGTCGGACCCTAGTTTTTAGGCTGCAACAAATTAAATACCTGATGAGAGTCTGGTGATATTTGATACATTCTATTAAATTTCTCCTCAATGAATGTTGATTACAATCAGCAGATTTTTTTAATTCCATTGATAATATTTGTACATGTCCAAATAAATACTTTAACAAGTACATTTTTAAAATATCAATTCCAGCAAAAGTTGCAAGCATCCATTTAAGATTGATAAAAAATAAAAACCATATTAAATAGAAATGGATTCTTGTTCGGATCACGAATGGATACCACATATTAAGTCCAAATTTGAAATTAAAATCTTCAATTTCGATTCGTTGAATTTCGAGCTCTTTTGGTGTTACAGGCTCAATAAATCCAATTAATTCAACGGTACTAGCGCAAAACCAATATAATATGGTAAAAATATAAAATATTAACTTCATATTTTGATTTATTTTAGAGAAAATTTCTTCTTTTTCTTTTTTACAATGTTTGCCATAATTGTCATAGGAGAATTGGCATAATTCTAAAATGTTTTTAATCCGGCCATTTTGAAAGCTGATGTACGTTATCTAAAAAATATAAATACTGTAAAGGAAAATGATATGGAGGGATGAGTTAAATAAAGCTAAGGGGGAGAGGGGGGGGATTATTAATTAGGAGTTCCCTCCCCTCCCTTCTTTTCTTCAAGCACTTCACTGTAGACTGGCGTATACGTTTTGGTCAACATAATCTTCAATGGAAGCCAGATGTTAACTATCTAGGAATCTTGTTAGATAAACGATTGAATTTTTCAAAACATCTACGACGAGCATCAAATAGAGGCAGAGAAGCTGCTAAATTATTATGGCCTCTTATAAGACCTTCATGCTCGCTTAGTCTGCCAGATAAGCTCATTCTTTACAAGGCTATGGTACGTCCCCGGCTGACGTATGGTGCCCCCATATGGTGGGGACGAGCCGCCAAGAGCAATGTTGCTCTAATAGAAAGAGCTGAGAATAAAATCTTGCGATACATTTCTAATCCTCCTCCAGGAATTAACAACCATATTATTAGGGTTGGATTAGGTGAAGATGCCCTAATCGATTATATGAAAAAGAATGTGGATAAGTTTCTCAGGAAATGTGAGCTCCATTGGAATCCGGAGATTACTCGGATACGGCTGAGCAGGTCTAGGCCCGTTTAGTGGGTTACACCGGTGTTTTATGTTTCTTTTTTTTCTCTCTCATTTATTTTTTAATTTTATTTCCCCCTCCCCCCACCCCCATTCTTAACTTTTTTAATAGATAAAAAATAGAAGAGGTTTTTTTAAATTTTTTCACCTCAAATATATATGTAAGAGAAGAAAGCTGCCACTCATCAAGCATGTCATCTTGGATCGGAAATTTAACATTTGAAGCCAAGGAGAAACTACAAATAACATTTATGCCTGTATATATTGTTATAAAATGATTTCAATAAATTGTTATTTAATTTAATTTCACTGTAGTGGTGCAACTCGCTTGGAGAGGCGTAAGAGTTAAGCAATCTCCTGTTTGTTTAAGGTGCGCGTCTCGAAAAACCGTTAAATGCTGATTCAGAAGCTGGTTGCTCTAGGCGGCAAGAGATGGCGTTGGTTCTTCCCATAAGGAAACAAGCGTTTTATTTCATTTGAAAGATTCCAGTTAAAATTATCTGTAAGTTATAGACCGAATTTTTTAAAAATATCTTTTATTTAATGTGATTAATCTAAAAAACTACTACTACTTTATATTCTTGCAATTTTAAATAACAGGAAGGTGAAGAAAATAGACTTAATTCGGCCCAAAATTATTTATTACCAATGTCTACGTTTCGGGGACTAAACGTCACCCATCCTCAGGACCTTAAAATACAACACAACAACAAAACTTTATAAATAAGATAAACTTAAAAAGCACGATATTAAAGAAATAAAAGAAAGAGAGGACAAGTACACTTCTTTTATTTCTTTAATATCGTGCTTTTTAAGTTTATCTTATTTATAAAGTTTTGTTGTTGTGTTGTATTTTAAGGTCCTGAGGATGGGTGACGTTTAGTCCCCGAAACGTAGACATTGGTAATAAATAATTTTGGGCCGAATTAAGTCTATTTTCTTCACCTTCCTGTAAATTAGACGGCCTTCCTCCATACGATTAAATTTTAAATAAGATTGTTGAAAACTAATTTTGGTATTTATTTATTGGGCAGTCCCCAGACCGTCTTATCTCAAATTTTTTTAGTTCGCGGGCTCCCTTAATATAATAACAGAATTTTCTGCGCCTCCCTAAGTCAACCCATTTGTAAAATATTGCGCCGCGACGCATTCCTGCCCTTGAAGTTATTTTTTCTGGCTTCTGCTCCACATCCTACATCTTAACCATAAAATTACCTTAAATAAACCTTGCATATAGAATAATAGGATTAAAAAACTGATAAAAAATTCATCAGTATCTCTTAAATTATATGAATTAATTCCTTGAGAGATGGTAAACAATAAAAAACTTATTTTTGGAAAAACCTGTAACAAAATAAAATCATATTAAAAAATAAAAAATCTGACCTGACTACTTAGAGATGTGCTATCGCGATATACTTTTTTTTTTTTTTTAAACACTCACACTTTTTTCTCATTCACACTTAACACTCACACACACATTCACACAGTCTTTTCGGCAACTCAGGCCATATAAGACATTTACGATATCCGTTATTATTAAATTCTTATTTAAGCCATTTGGTATCCAAATGACTTAAATAAAATCATCGGGCTGCCTGGGGTCCGAACCCGCGACGTTTGGTATATGAGGTTAGCACGCTAACCTCTACACCAAGCCCCGAGGGCGAATTAAAATTTATAATGATTAATACGGTATATTTTTTTTTCAGCTACAGCGGCCATTTAGGAGTTATTAATTTATTTATAATGTAGCGGAATTGCACCCGTTGGGTATCCCCGTCAGGTGAAATTTCTCCGATTAATTCTTCGTCAATTGACTGGCAAGATAATAAAAACGTTATAAAAACAACAGTATATGTGGGATACTTAGGCTGAACGCACACCAATTGAGCAAAGACGTCCATCCATCGTTAGAAATCATCATACAATCATTCAAAATTGTAAAATGTATTATCCTATGGCACCCAAAAAAAAAATCTGGTGTGACTGGCGCACAGCACACAACTTTCTCTTACCTTCGGTAATCGAAAGTTGTGTACTGTGCTTGTCACACCAGATTTTTTGTGTCGACATATATTTAGTTCCCGACAGTACGGAACATTTGAATTCAGATGTAAAATTTATAAGTATGGGAAAATATTTATATTTTGTTACCATGGCAACCATTTCTCCTATCTTCCCTATGAAATACAAGAGTAAAGTGGTCTTCAGAAGATTTCAATCGCAAAATGAGAATATACATTCTAAAGAGCATCTAAAAAATAATTGATTTTTGAATTAAAAAAAAAATCGTTGGAGCAAATTTTGAGAAAATCGAAAAAAACTGAAAAAGTACTTCAGTAAAGTACTAGTACTCTTTGGCCGATTTTGATTAAAAGCTTATTTTTCCGGTCCCGGGGGTGTTTAAGTTAAATATAGAATTTCAACCTCGTAGCTCAATTCCTTCATGCTTAAAATTGAACACAGACACACCCACCCACCCACCCACCCACCCACACACCCACCCACCCACCCACCCACACACAGACAGACAGACCATGTCACAAAAACCACTTTTTTGGATTCAGGGGACCTCAAAACGTGAAGATCCATCAAAATCTCGACATCGAATTTTTGACATGAATCCAATACTTTCTCTCTATATATATATTACATATATACATAGGTAAGAGAAAGTAAAAAGACGTTTTTGACTAATCGTGCCTAAAACTGCTTTTTTTTTTTCAAAGCACACCGAGGAGAGAAAACACAATTGAGCGTGATTCGACATTTGAGCGTTTTGTTCAATCGGTGTGCGTTGGCATTGAGCAAAACGTTTTGCTCTTGGACAAAACGTTTTGTCCGAAAACGCTTTTGCTCAATTAGTGTGCGTTCAGTTTTGATTATATCAACAAAAACTACACAAAGAAAACGTTTGACAAAATAATTGAGATAATTAAACAATAGTGGAAGTGTTTGGGAATGTTGATGGTTGAATAAGGAATGCTGCATCCCCTCTCCCAGGAGGTGGCAGAGCGAGCCACCCTGGGTGCAAGGGTTGGGGGAACGTAACAATATAATTTAAATACAAAGTACTGATGGCTACCAGGGGGACGTTCCACACGCTGATTGCAAGGGGTCACCAATCCCGACCTTTCGATTCTCTTGGCATCACTGTGGGGACTGTTGCGCTCTTCTCCGTTGTCAGGCCCCCCAGAGATATAATAAAAGCGAGAGGTTCACCAACTCAACACACGAGTCGCTACTAATCAAGGGCGCCTGTAAGTTATGCAATATGTTTAAAAAAAAATAAACTCTTATTGCCTATATATTAGGATGAATGAATGCGCGTCTCGGGGTGCTAATTTTGGGAGTTTGGGGCCACAATTTTCAAGCTATCGACTACAAATTTTTTTTAAATTAAAGCTATTTAAAATATCTACAACTTATAGAAGCCCTTTTTTTGATTTTCGAAAAAATAAATTTTTTTTTAGATTAATCGCATTAAAGAAGATTTTAAAAAATTCGCTCTATATCTTATAGATAATTAAATTAGTAATAATTGTGTTAAAGAATATTTAATTTTTTACCCTTAATTAATTAGCTGGAATCTTTAAAATGAAATGGAATAAATCCCTTGTATTCCTATGGGGAAAACTAACGCCATCTCTTGCTGCCTCGAGTAACTCGGTACTGAATGGTCTTTTAACGGCTTTTTGAGAGGCGCACCTTAATATTCAAAAAAAAATATGGCCAAACAGTCATCGCAACGATGCCAAGCGCGAGAAATCTCGGGTGGGTGACCACGAGGAACGTCCACCGGTGGTCATCGATCTATTAAATTAAAAATTATATTTTATTTATTTATTAACTTTAGCATTTGTATGCCATTTTGGCTACCAGTGCTAAAATAAAACCCCTAAATGGTAAATGGCCTCAGTAGTTGAAAGGGTCCAAGAAAGTCGAAGGTTATCGAAATCGAAATAATTTATATCAGTTGTTTATGAGAGCCAATAAAGTGCGAGAAAAAAAAGAAAGTAATTTTCTTACCTGGTAAATTGTATAAAAGACTCCAGAATCTGGATGCCTCCAGGCTCCGCCAACATGGAGCATTTTAATATTAGTTGGATTTCCAAATTGAATGAGCCTCTTGCTCTTCTGCTCATTCCCTTTCTGAGCCATCTTACTAAATGACGAGTTAAGAGCTCTTTTGACCCTTTCAAAGTCAAATTAAAAATTAATAAAATTTCATTTTCGTTATTAGAATTTTGACTTTATTAAAAATTTATTATTTTTTGTCTTTTCACTTCCTATATTATTCAAGTCTTTAGAAGAATTTTAATTTTTTCTTAAACTTTCTCTATTAAACTTTTTCTTGGCTTAGGCTTTAAAAATTATTATGTGGTTTTAATAAACCACGATGCAAGTGAAACTTTTTTTTCGGATCGTAGGCGGTTAACTGAAAATTATTCAACTAAGGGTATTAAAATCGCGATTTTGATCTTAACTTAAGGTTGTTCGGATAGTACATCGTAAGTCATAATAGAATCTAAATTTTTTTTTAAATAAAATTAAAAATTTGAATGCCAAAATTCCTTATTATAATTTAGTCGTGACCTATCATAGTTTATAATTGGATTACGTTAATAATTTAATTACCAAAAATAATAAATGAATGACTTTTGACTTGAGCAGTATTTCACGTAATATAGAACTGGCAACATTGCATTCATCAACTATCTATTTTAAATCTTAAACGCCTTAAATTTTATTTTATTTAATATATTACAATGCTTAATGCAAATCAGTTTAAACACAATGGACGATTTGCGAGAAAAAATATCGTAAAATTGAAAAAAAATATGTAACTAACATCGAGAAAAGACACTTATGTTATGCGACGTTGCCGGACTGGTCTCACTCTCAAATCTTCCTTATTTTTGAATATTGGCGACTGTCATTTTGGAGAATTTTTTTGACTTTCTTGTTAAAATATCTTTAAAAGCCTTAGGCAGAAACTTTTGATTTTATTTTTAACATATTCCTCGGAAGTGAATTAATAAAATGTAAGTTTTTTTGTTTTTGTATCATTTGCACAGATGCCTATATAATTCGATATGTGTGCGTTTCGTCTACATTCCCCATAGGCTACATGTTAAATTTCAATTTTTAAAAATTAATTACACGATAACCCTGCGTCAGATCTGCTTCAAAATTTTATTTTATACGTATTTGATAGTGATTAATAACATATTAAAAAATTAGCTTTTAATCTGATAAAGTGCTTTAATGTCCGAACAACCTTAATAAGTGTAAAATGGGAATGATAATGGCATGTTAAAAACTGAGAACAATATTTATTTAGTAATTGAAGATTTGAATCATTTTAAATTCTTTTAAAAATTATAATTTATCTATTTAAAAATTGAATAATTAAATCTCACAATTATTTTTTTTATAATTCGTCATATATATATAGAGATTTCAACTTTCCTATTTTTGTCGTCACGCTTTGTGACGTCATGGCTTAAGCGTGACGGCTTCTAACGCGACATGCTGATAGAGGAACGAAAAAATTTGAGAGGGTCAAATAAAAAAAAATACAAAAAAAGGAATCCAAAAAATTATTTTTATAATCTCAGAAGACAGTTTCGGTGACTGTAGAATGCCTTAGCATCCAGCTTCGATGAAAATCTGGCGTTTATTTAATATTTATTGAATAGTCTAACGCTCTAATGACAGGAGTCTCTGAGCATGCTCTATCGACAAAAAATCCGTGCTAGCACAGAGCACAACCTTCAATTACCGAAGTTAAGAGAAGTTGTGGG
This sequence comes from Euborellia annulipes, assembly GCA_023213315.1. Taxonomy (NCBI): domain Eukaryota; kingdom Metazoa; phylum Arthropoda; class Insecta; order Dermaptera; family Anisolabididae; genus Euborellia; species Euborellia annulipes. The sequence goes on from JAKCPI010020768.1 coordinate 18,718, forward strand.
ATGAATTATTCATACCAGATTTTTTGCCACAAGCTTGTTCTATCTTTTTATGAAAAAATGATTTTGTTTTTGTTGCATTGTAAGGTTTTTAAAAAAATTTTCGAGTAATAATTTTTGGACCGATCTTTTACTTTTTACTATTATATGTAATATATATATAGAGAGAAAGTATTGGATTTATTTAAAAATTGATTTGAGATTTTGATGGATCTTCACGTTTTAGGTTCCCTAATCCAAAAATGATTTTCAAAACATGGTTTTTTTTTTTTTTTTTTTTTTTTTTTTTTTTTTTAATTTTAAGCATGAAGGAATGAGTATAGGTGAAATTTTATATTTAAGTTAAACACCCCCCAAGACCAACAAAATAAGTTTTAATCAAAATCGCCAAAAAATACTAATAATTTATTTAATATAATTTTTTAGTTTTTTTCGTTTTTTTAAAATTTCCAAAAATTTTTTTTTAAATTTAAAAAATCAATTATTTTTTAGATGTTCTTTAAAATGTATATTTTCTTTTTGATTGAAATCTTCTAAGACCACATTACTCTTTATTTCATAGGGAAGATATGAGAAAGGTTGCTATGTAAAAAAAATAAAATTTTCCCTACTTATAAATTTTACATCTAATTCAAATTCCTACTTGAACAAATATATTCGACACAAAAAAACATGATTACAAACACAACTTCATACCGAAGGTAAGAGAAAGTTTTTTCGCCAGTCACACCAGATTTTTTTTTGCCTTCGTCTAAAAATATTTACTATTCAATTAAAAAAAAAAAATAATAATAATTTATTATTTCAACATTAATTTTGTTTTTTACAATAATAATAACATTTTAACAAGTCCATTATTTTATTGCTATTAAAAAATAATGTAGAATTATACTTAAATTAATTTTTTATTCATATTTATGTTTATTAAAAATTATCACTACTTAAAACATTAATGAGACACATTTCTACGTACATTAATAATTATAATAAACATTAATAACATAATTGGCAATGCGTTTTCTCAATTATCATCCTTTATCTTTCTCAAAAATCATTTTTTTTTTAATTATTATATTATCACAGGATAAAAGGTAATATTTTTGAGAACCATAGAAATGATTTAGAAAGTATTTAAGCCTACTAATGCAATTAGGATTAACCAAGGGCGGATCCAGAGGTGTTTTTCGGGGGGGGGTAATCTGGTGTGACTGGTCGCACAGCACACAATTTTTTCTTAATTTCGGTAATTTAAAAGGCGCATTCTGTACTTGTTTGCTAGAATATAAATACAAATCAAATTTTTAAGTATTAATTTTAAAATTTTGTATTCAAAATTTTTCCAAAAAAAGTATTTTTTTCAAAGTAATTACCCCCCCTTTACCCCCCCCCCCCTTGTATCCGCCCTTGAATAAAACTGAAAGGCTTCAATTTAAATATCAATTTATTAGCTAAATTAAAAACTAAAAACACTAGGTTATGTAATTTTTATAAGCTCTGGATACGTGTTTTTCACTGGCACTGGTTGGGATCAATCAGGGCAGCCGTTTCTGGTTCTAAACTAATTCAGGCCCTCCCACTCAGAAATGAAATCAGAATATATGCGATTCAGAGGGGAAAAAAAAATATTTTTTTTTTTACCTTTTTTGAACAAGGAGCAAGGGGAGTCAACCTTTTCGTAATTACCCCCACTTTTAATAAAAAATATTCTTTTTTTATGTAATATTTAGAGGTGGAGAAATCTTTTAAGAGTCACTCAGGAATTTGCAGTGACTTTGCAGCCAGGAGATTAAATAAAAAAATCTTTTATTTAGAATTTTTTCGCCGACGTTTCGGTCGCCAATCGCGACCTTCATCAGGGCAAATATTGTCGCGATTGGCGACCGAAACGTCGGCGAAAAAATTAAATAAAAGATTTTTTTATTTAATCTCCTGGCTGCAAAGTCACTGCAAATTCCTGAGTAAATCTTCACAGCCATAAAACATCAATTTATCTTTTAAGAATATTAGGGTTCTGGTCCTTCATAGTTTCCGAACCGTCGAGAGTATTTGTATCTTTCGAATTACGCAGCAAGTGTTTATAACAATAAACATATGGTCTGAGATCCGAAGAGGGGACGATTTGCACCTAGCTGTTTAATGGTGGAAAGGATTTTACATGAAATTGAATATGTTGAATCATGGGCGTACCCAGGATCAAAATTAGCGGGGGGGGGGCATGGTCAGATCATGGTCGTCCAGGGGGGGGTCAGATCATGGTCGTCCAGATTGTGACATAGCTATTTTTTATATAGAGGGCCTTCGAATTAAAGGCCTAAAAACCCTCGAGTCCTAACAAAAAGAATCATTTCCCGTCGCCAACCACCAATTTTGTTTCGTTTCATCACTTTATAAGACATTTAATTTTTTTTTTTTTTTTGTTGGCAGCTGCCCCCCTCTGCCTCGCTAGGTACGCCCATGTGTTGAATAAAATCTCGCGAATAGGTTGCCTGAAAAATTCCTGTGCAAACTATCGTATAATTAGTTACAAATTTAAAAACTAAATTTTTTTTTCAAAAATTTGGTTGTTGGCTGTGTCTTCTACACAGCCGGTGGCTTTTTTAACGTGAACAACGTCTTTTGCTTGACTTCAAAAAAATTTTTCTTTCTCTTATCTATATTGAATTATAAAAAGAAAAAAAAAGTATTGTTTTTTTTTTTTTTTTTTAAGTGAAACTTTTATTTTATCCTCTCAAATTTTTTGGCTCTTCCTATCAGCATGTCGCGTTACAAGCCGTGACGCTACAAGTCATGACGTCACAATCCGTGACGACAAAAATAAGAAAGTTAAAATTTAGTATATACCGTAGAACTAATTATAAAAAAATTGTGAGATTTGATGATTCAATTTTTTAATTGATAAAAAATATAATTTTTAAAATAATTTAAAATAGTTCAAATCTTCAATCTATATATATCTATATATAGCGGTGTGTCTGTCTGTCTGTCCCACCCGAGCCGGCTGGGTGGGGGTCCAGGGGGACTTCGC
>JAKCPI010020770.1:0-12059 GCA_023213315.1 Euborellia annulipes
AGAATATAATGACAAAAGATTCGACTAGATTAGTAGAGTGGAGAGGCTCATAGCCCTATGAAAGAAATGGAATTTACTATATTTTTGTGTGAAGTGGCTATCCAACGATTAGATTAATACTGGAAGAGAGAGGATTGCAGCTCAGCCAGGGGAGTACCTATCTCAAGATTTCTAAGAATGAACACGTTTCGGCTTTATTTAGATAAGACCATCTTCAGTTCTTATGAGAATATTGTCAAACTCAATGTATACACCAATGAGATGCGGATAGAGTTGTTATATATAAACATATGCATATATAAAAATATAAAATTTGCACATAGATGTAGTATGCTCATTGTATATATGGCCAATTCTTAAATCAATAGAGATCTGATATAAAGATCTGTATAAATTTAAGATTTGGCCATATACATACTATATGCATATGTATTTATATAACAACTCTATCTGCATCTCAATGGTGTATTCATTGATATGGGCGTAACTAGGGGAGGTGCCGGGGGAGGGCCCTGGACCCCCAGAAGGCTCGTCCCCCCCCCCCCCAGAAAGCTCCCTTGCCCCAAGAAAAATTGAGAAAATATGGGGGCTTTCCAGGCCCACCGGAGGATAGCTAGACCCATGCCCCGCCTCCCTCCAGCCAAATTCTCTAGTTACGCCCATGTTCATTGAGTTTGCCTATATTTTCATAGGAACTGAAGATGGCCTTATCTAATTAAAGCCGAAAAGTTTTCTTTTATTGAGATTTTCATTCGATAGAGACTCTCCTGTCTGGCAATCTGCAATCCTCTCTTCCATTAATCTAAATGGAATTTACTATTTGAAATTTTATCTTCAAATTTTAAACGACTTTATCTTTCTTTATCGCCCTGGCGGGCGGCGTTTTGTACGCGTTTAGTAGTTAAAAATTTTGAATTTGCCTCTCCGAATTTTCCAATCAGCGCTTGTCCCTGAGGCATCGCTGAGGCCTGATTGGTGGTTCACACCGGTTAAGGGCTTTATATATAAGTATGATATTTTATTTTACATGATATATATAGAATAACTAATTTAGAATATTTTACAAAATGTTCGCGGTGTTAATAAATGTGCAAAAATGCAGTGTTTGATCACTGGACTGGCAAATTCTTCCTTTTGTGCTAGGGGCCAGGAGTTTGCGTTGCATACGAAAAATATAATTTCATTTGAATTGATGATAAAACGGAAAGGGGTCTAATGGCCTCCGAAAAAGACTAAATAAATTTTAAATAACAAACAACCTAGTAATTTATATTTTGGAATATTCTATTGTCTTATTGGATAATCAAAATTGTATTGTCCAAAATATAAACTAGTTGAATTATTTGGAAATTATTTTAATTTTTATGATGTATTTTAATCAATATTGTTTTTATTAACATACTGAATGTTAATTGTAAGATTAATAATATAATAATTTTAATAAAAAAAATTTGTGACATACCAATTAGCTTCGTAGTTTGCTGAATATCTGTTATTTTGTTTGCAGGTAACTCTTCATGGGCTGACAGGACACATCGAGTTTAGTGAAGGTCGTCGTACTAATTTCAAACTCGATCTGCTTAAACTCCGCCGTGAGGAACTTGTCAAAGTCGGTGAATGGCGGCCTGGAGCTGGAATCAATCTCACGGAACCAACGGCCTTCTACGAAACAGCAGCCAACAATATCACCCTGATAGTCATGACACTCGAGGTAAGACACCTGCCAAACAAATAAGAAAATAAACTCTTAATTATGTTTTAATTTATGTGTTTATTTAAAAATATTTAAACTACCACGTGAGATTAAGCGGATAAAGACAATTAATTTTCTACTTAATGGAACTTAACATGCTTATTTTCCAAATTTATAATCAGCTCGTTAAAATATCAATAACTCGAAATCGATTAATTATTTTGTGGTAAATCAGATTCACCTAGTACAATAGTGGCGAAGTGTTTAAAGTTTTTGTGGCCACACTAACACAAACAATCAGAAACAGAAATATTTGAGAGATCTATAAAATTTACCCCTTAACTAGAAAAATTACTTTAACCTCTTATTTTTTACTTTCTCTTACCTCTATATATATGTTAATATATATAGAGAGAGAAAGTATTGGTTTCATATCAAAAATTCGATGTCGAGATTTTGATGGATCTTCACGTTTTGAGGTCCCCTGAATCCAAAAAAGTGGTTTTCGCGACAAGGTCTGTCTGGTGTGTCTGTCTGTGAACAAAATATCTCAAGAACGAAAAGAGCTAGGAGGTTGAAATTTTATATTTAAGTTAGGCACCCCCATGGGACGTGACACGAAGCTTTTGAACAAAATCGACCAAAGAGTACTAGTACTTTACTGATGCACTTTTTCAGTTTTTTTGGATTTTCTCTGAATTTGCTCCAACGATTTTTTTTTAAATTCAAAAATCAATTATTTTTTAGATTCTCTATAAAATGTATATTCTCATTTTGTCATTGAAATCTTCTGAAGACCACTTTACTCTTGTACTCCATAGAAAAGATAGGAGAAATGGTTGCCATGGTAACAAAATATAAATATTTCGTCATACTTATAAATTTTACATCTTGAATTCAATCGTACCCTATGGTCGGAAACTAAATACATTTCGACACAAAAAAATCTGGTGTGACAAGCACAGAACACAACTTTCGATTACCGAAGGTAAGAGAAAGTTGTTTGCTGTGCGCCAGTCACACCAGATTTTTTTTTTATTTATACTCTTTCGGCTACAGATACCATTTAGAGTTTAAACTTCTCCTACGGTGCATGTGTATGCAGCCCGCAGTGCATGTTATAGGTAAATCGAAGAGAGATGTCACATGCGAGTGAGATGCCGCACTCCCTGTACCTCATAATCTATTAGCTAGATCGTAGCACAGACGTGTCCATCTTTTCGGTTTTGAGTTTATATTAATTGGGAAATTAATTTAAAGTTATACTCTTGAATATTTAACTGGCTACAGTTTAAAATCCAAGGTAAGTCTTACATTACGCACTCATGAGTTTATAAAGAGCCAATATTTTAATTATTTGATTGAAGTCAAATCTATTCGTGACAAGTGGATCTCTAGTGAGATTATGAGTCGGCGTTTGATTTGTTTTCTGCTAATGGTGGCAAGTGGGAGGGTGTGGCATCTCACCCGTACTGAAAGGGAAAGATGCCACCCTTTTAGTCAGGGATTCAGCTATTATTTTTAAAACAAAGCATATTTAATATTTTTTTGTTATAAAATGTTACTTCACGAATATATAACTTAAAGTTTTTCTTCAAAGAACTAGATAGGGGAAATCTCTAAACAACCATTTATCTCTAGAAGTGATGATGGTAAGGTCTTAAAAGATATTAATATCATGTAGAAAAAGAAAGAAAAAGATTAAATTAACAAAAAATCAATAACAAGTTTATTTGCATGTTCAAAAAAAAAAAAAAAAATGAATTTACTTGAAAGATTATTTGTACCTTTATTCTTTTTTTTTTTTGACAAAGATAAATGAATGATTCAACCTCTCAGGGTTTTCTCTTTTTGAGTCAACTAATTCAAAAGAGCTCCACTTAAGAGGGGCATTTTTTAATGATCGAATTTAAAAAGACAACCCAGCTAGCTTCGCCATTCAGTTTGGTTAATGGGGAAAAAGAAACGAAAAGGAAAAAAGATAAAAGAAATTTATCGAATTTGTAAAAAAAAAAAAAATAAATAATAATAATAAAATAAAAGTCATATTCGTACATTTATATTCAAATATATTTCAGTTCATTATTTTTTACTCATTAATTGAATAGAATATAGGCCTATATATACCAGATTTTATTTCTATATATACGAGATTATTAGTGACTTTTGCCTCCCCCCCCCTAATCCTGACTACCCTACTGGCCTCAAACCACCCCGAAAAATTCTCTACCTATTAAAAAAAACTCCATGAAATTCCGTTGAGTAGTTTCGAAGTCTATGCGTTACAAACTAAACAGACTCAGGTCTATTCTCTAAAAACAGACGTTAAAATTTATCATCATAAATTGGATGTTAAAAAGTAAAATAATAACATCAGCGTTAAAAAATGCTATTCTCTAAGCCAAGTTTTAACATTGATGTTAACATTTTACTTTTTAGCACCAGGTGTTAACGTTCAATATGAAGAGAGATATGTTGTTCGTGTTTTTACACTCCTCAAAATCATCTCGCGCATGCGCATTACTAACTTGATTTGTTATTCTCAATCTATTGGTAGGAGGCCTATCTGACACACCAGCGTTAAAAAATGCTATTCTCTAAACCAACCAGCGACGTTAACATGTTGCATTTTATCTCAAAGCTGTCAAAATCATGACCTTACTTTTTGATTAAAGACGCCATTTTGAAGCATTAAACACGGCGTTAAAATATTCATACACCCCCTAGACATGACATTAATTTTTAACTCTATTGAAAATGCTTTTGCCGTTAAAGTTTTTGCTTACAGAATAACAATTTGAGGCAAGTAGGTGTTAAAATGAATTAACTCTGATTTCAGATGTTTAAAAGTTAACGTTTTTGCTTAGAGAATAGACCTATTTGTATTTTATATTAAAAATAATGGAAAGAAAAAAAATAAAAATGAAATTTAATTTCCAAGAAAAACTGGCCAAAACAGCTGTAAAGCTGGAGGCCATGTAAAATATAAACAAACAAACTTCCAAGAAAAAAATATATTTTTTGTCACCCGCTATTGGGCGTAGTCAGACATCTGTGAGGGTGGGAACCATTCGTTAAGACTTGAGGGGGGTTGCAAATTTAATAAGCCTCCAACTGCTTATTAATTATTCTAAATATAATAATGATTATATCATTTAACCTCTTTGAAAGTAAAATCAGAATGCGCAAATATATGCTTGCCTTTAATAGGTAAAAAATTTTCAGGACCAGCCCGAGGGGGCATTTGCCCCCCCCTGAACCCTCTGGTACGCCCATGCCACCGGCTATTTGATTAGTAAAGTATAAGATCTAGGAGTTTTAAAAATTTTATTTTAATTAAAATTAAATCTAACTTTGATTTATTATTTAATTTGTTTATTTACTTTTTTATACGGTTTAATGTATATAAGCTTTTTTACTTTTATTTTATTTTATTTTTTTTTTTAAAACTCTCACACATTCACACTGTCTTTGGCAGCTCAGGCCATATAAGACATTTACGATATCCGTTATTTATGAATTTATATATATTAGGGTCCAGGTTTTATTTAAGCCATCTGGTATCCAGATGGCTTAAATAAAATCATCGGACTGCTGGGGTCCGAACCCGCGACGTTGGTATATGAGGTTAAGAACCACACACGCCCGTGGGCTTTTTACTTTTATCAAATCCGAAAGAGTTAAATTAAGTTAATTAAAATAAATTAAGAAAATACTACTAAGGATTTTATTTATATTTTGAAGTTTATTAATATTTTTTTTAACATTAAAACTTTACGATTAATAATAAAGCATATATTGGATTCTTTTTAAAACTTAATGCTCTGAATAATTAGTTTTTTTTTTTTTTTCGAAATAATAAAAAAAACATTCCGGAAAAGAACTCGGATGGAATATATACTCCATTTTTCTAGTTTACTACCTTCCAACTGGCATAAATAATGATAATGAAATTTTCTTATAATTCTTAAAACAAAAAAAAAAGTTAACTAAATAAAGAAAATGGCAAAAAAGACATTGTAATTGGGTAAGCTTAATACCAACGTTATCTTTCTTTTTTTCTGCTCTCTCACTCTCTTTCTCTCTCACTCTCTTTTCCGCAAATCCATTTGAAGTGAAATGTGGTAAGACATTTTGTTTTTTAAAGTGATGAAGTAGAATTCTTCCAAATCTGATTATATTTTTTTTCTCTTGTATAGAAATAATTGTGTAGAAGATTTTTTACTTTTTTTATTTATTTAATGTATTTACTTGATTTTTAACATTTCCCCAAGGGAGAGAGAGACACACAGGGAGAGCTTTTGCATTTACTTTGATCTGGTATATACTTTATAATCAAGTATTATCCAGAGACCGGTATTTTAGCCTGTAATTAACAAATCATTAAAAATTTCTTCTAAATTTCTATTTAAGTACGAACTAAATAGGACTCTATGAAGAAGTTAATAGTGTGTCGTCATTCTCCATAGATCAGTATTGGCATAAGGGATGTTTTTCATTAAATTACTGTATATTTAATTTAAGCAAGAATTGTGACTCAGTACCACTGGCATCCTCTTATTTTAAGTAAGCTATGTGTCAAGGGCGGATACAAGGGGGGGGGGGTAAAGGGGGTAATTACCCCCCCAAAAATACCTATTTTTGGTTCCGCGGTTGGAAAAAATAAAAGATTTAGCCTCTCTAAAAAAAAAGGAAAAATATTTAAACCGACGGAAAAATTTTTTCAGCAATTTTTTGTTCCGCGAACGGAACATAAAAAAATTTCGGTTCCGCGGATGGGAAAAATTTTGGCTCTAAAAAAAAAGGTAAAATATTTTTTGAAGCTTAATGAGTGATGCCGAAAGAAATGTAGACAGAAACTCCTCAAACGCTAATTTTTCGGCAAGGGTGCAGGATGGGGAAAAACAAAATAAAAATTATTTATTATTTTCCCCAAATGAGTTTATTATCCTGATATTTCGAAGGCACAAAAGGCTCTTCTTCTTCAGAGGAAGCTGAAAATAATTACAATGTTACCAAAATATTTTTTACAATAGTTTAACATAAAAGGCACCTAATAAAATCTTGGCTGTCATTATAATGTTAGCAGAGTGTTAAATGAGGTATAACAATGCCTTTATGTTAAACTATTGTAAAAATATTTTGGTAACATTGTAATTATTTTCAGCTTCCTCTGAAGAAGAAGAGCCTTTGTGTCTTCGAAATATCAGGATAATAAACTCATTTGGGGAAAATAATAAATAATTTTTATTTTGTTTTTCCCCATCCGCACCCTTGCCGAAAAATTAGCGTTTGAGGAGTTTCGGTAAAATATTTTTTCGGGCGAAAAAACTTTTGGTTCCGCGAACGGCACATGAAAAATGTTTCGGGTCCGCGGGTGGGAAAAATTTTGGGTCTCTAAAAAAAAGGTAAAATATTTTTCAAAATTTTTGATGCCGCAAACGGAACATGAAAAAATTTTTGGTTCCGCAAAATCAAAATTTTTCGTAGAAAAATTTTTGAGAACAGGGCCCCCCCCCCCCCCGAAAAAAAATTTCTATATACGCCCCTGGTGCTGTGCGACGAGTCACACCAGATTACCCCCCCCCCCCCGAGAAACACCTCTGGATCCGCCCTTGCTATATTTTGCATTATAAATTTGTTGGAGGCTTGGCAACTTAAATGACTAACTCAGTAAAGGGATTCGATTTATAACTCAACGGCTCCTAGCAAATCAACTAAGCAGAGTCGTTAATTTCTAGTAATTATTCTAGAGGAGCTCTGCAGAGATAAATCAATTTGGGTTGCCTACCTTCAAGTAAATTCGATATCACTTGGGAGGAATGAAATAGCTTATTAGTGTAAATTGTTGATTAAGGGCCGGTTGCTTCATCCTGGGTGAGCTTGTTAGCCCCGACTTTTTTGTAGTGCAGAAACCCACTCCAGTTTTATTTTTATAGTAAAATATACGATATTTCATCATTTTATTGCTAAAAGAAGTATTCTAGAAGTACATATATTTGTTATTTTACCTTATATTCTACTTATTTTATCAATAAAATGATGAAATGTTGTATATTTTATAAAATATGTTATAGGCTAGGGCCCGCTTGAATCAGATCTCGTCGCCATATTTAGCCCTGAGTTAACCTCACTTTTGAGTAATTTCATATAGATATATGGGGAATTGGAGCCAAGGTCCGGGCTAAAATTAGCCCAGGCCCAAAGTCGGGGCTAAGATTTAGCCCTGGGGTGACACGTACGAACATGTATTATGAACTCAAGCATCCTAACTTCACCAATATAAATGTAAAAAATAATATAAATGCAATATGGAATCTACCGTTTTTTTGTTATTATTCATTTTATGTCAATCAGGATTATACTCGTATATCCAGGATATATTGCAAGTTGTTGAATATTCTCCTAACTTCATCTAAGGCATTGCACATGTCTTGTTAATAAAACTATTTGTTTTCAAATTGAATTCAAATTGATATTAAATATTTATATGAATATTTTCAGTTGATATTACTTCTTGTTAGGTGAAAACAAAAGGTATATTTCTTTTGAAATTATCTTTATTTGAGCCACACAGCTGGCAATTTGTCAAAATAGTTGTGAAGATTGGAACAATTGACTAATTGTTATGTGAACTCTAATAAATCTTGTTTATTTTTTTGAAAATTTTCAAATTTTAGCAAAAAAAAATTAAATTCTTATATTTAAATGTATATTAATAATATTTATTTAAATTATGGGTGATAATATCAATTTTTATTTTTAATAATTTTTATAAGATGCCTTAATGGAGTTGCAAACTTCACAAACAGAACATGATTTGTTCCCCCGGAAGAGGGTTTCTGCATTACAAAAAAAGCCATTTAGCCCGGGGCTAACAAACTCACCCAGGATGAAGCAACCGGCCCTAAGAGTGCAAACTGATTTGTCAATATAATTGAGGGTCCATCTCTTTTCCAGGAATGTTTTCAAATATCATTTTAATTTATTGAATTGATTTACTAACATGCAGAAAAATAAATTTGATTAGAAGAATTGATTTCGATTTTAACATCTTTATAAACATATCACAACATACTCTCATAAATAGATAAATAGCCATCAATCATTATTATCTCTCAATTTCCCATGATTGATTGATATACATACACACATAGTATAGTTTGATCTTCGGGTTCCCTTTTGTAAATATTTAATTTGTACTAAATAAATATGTTTTTTCTTGTAATTTAGTATTAAACTAATATTTATATGCTTTGTTAAAATTCTGAGATTACTTTAGGTTAAAAGATTTCTAGAAGAAGTTCAATTCTCAAAAATTAATCCCTCAAAAGAAAAGATGATTCTATAATGAAATTAAGGAGCATGTCTAATGGTGGTTTTCGCTTTAAAAGATCTTTGGGCCTTTTATGAGTATATCCGACAATTAATCTCACAATTAACGAGAGGGAGAAAATGGCTTGATTTTATCGCTCAAGACAAAAAACGAACTACTGATCTCTAAGATATTTATTTATTAAAATGAAACTTTTATTACATCGCCTCAAATTTTTTTGCCCATCTATCAGCATGTCGCGTTACAAGCCGTGACGTCACCGGCAACTCACTAAGGATTCTTTACTATGCTACGAGAGTGCACTACTGTCGCTTTATTGTATATATATTTCATATCGTCGCTTGCATCACGTAGTGACGTATCTCAAAAAAATTAAAAATTGAGATACAACCATGTCCTGGCGTTCTTTACATTATCACAAAGTGACCAATCTGTATTTCCATGTTTTTTCGTATTATTTAGGTTTTTTGGTTTTGCGTATCTATACATTTAATATAACAACACGAACTATAAACAGCTCTCCTGAAAATGATAGAAATTGAGATACGCCACTACGTGTTGCAGGCGACGATAGATCTATATCTATACTATTATATAAAAAAAAGTCCGTCTGTCTGTCACTTTGTATCGCATAGACTCGAAATTACCGGACCGATGTTCATGGAGTTTTTTTATAACGGGTAGAAAATTTTTCGGGGGTGATTTTAGGCTCATTATATCAAATTAAGGGTAGTGAACCACTCTTATCAGGGGTTTACGAATCTCTCATAGAAAAGCATTGGAAAACAGGTTCTAACTCGCTTTACGAAAAATATATTAATCTAATCTGCCCCCCCCCCTGAAATTATTTTTTTTTATTTCCATTCGATTTTAATAAAATTTATTTAAATCTTTAGTCTAATATAGGCCTACGTAAGTTACTTAGGGTAATACGAAAAAAAAAATCAAAAAATCTGGTGTGATTGGTCGAACCAGATTTTTTGCTTCAATTTTTTATTTAGTTTCCACCGATATTTCGATGTCAAATATATTTGTGAAAATATTTATATTTTGTTACCATGGCATCCTTTTCTCCTATCTGTTCTATTAAGTACAAGAGTAAAGTGTGCTTCAAAAGATTTTAAGGGCAAAATAAGAATACATTTTAAAGAGTATCTAAAAAATAATTGATTTATGAATTTTAATAAAAACCGTTGCAAGCGAATTTTGAGATAATCGAAAAAACTGAAAAAGTACATCAGTAAAGTACAGTAGTCTACTCTTTGGCCGATTTTGTTCAAAAGCTTCGTGTCACGTCCCAGGGGGGTGCCTAACTTAAATATAAAATTTCAACCTTCTAGCTCTTTTCGTTGATGAGATATTTTATTCCACACACACACACACACACATAGACAAACAAACCATGTTGCGGAAACCATTTTTTTGAACTTAAAAGATATATTTCCATCAAAATCTCGATATCGAATTTTTGACATGAAACCAATACTTTATCACTAAATAATACATATATAGGTAAGAGAAAGTAAAAAGATTTTAATACTTCTTCACTAAAGCACTTATGTTTGAATGGGATAATAAAAAATGAATGAATAAATAAAATTAGAGTGGCGAGTTCAGAAGCAATGACCTTTTCTGGACAAATGAATAACTTTCTGTGGGTTGGCTACCAATCCAAATAAATAGAGAGAACGGTAGATACCGAAAAAGATCTTCAACGAAAATAAAAATAAAAATTTCTATGGGGAGATTAAGAACAAACTAAGTGAAGCTAAAAAAAAAAAAAATTTAGCTACTGAAGGCCCCAGGTGGCAAAATTGTATAATGGCGAGGTGAAAAAAATGCGATCTGCCTCGAAGGAAGATAAAGTCAAAGATGGTATGTTAATTTTTTATTAAATAATATAATAAAAATACTTAATTTAAAATTTAAAGATTAAAGCCTGGTTTAGAGGAGGGGGGCTTAAAATGACACAGAGGATTTTTTTTATTGTTAGATCCAAAGAAAGAAAAATATCTCAAAAATAATTTTTCGATTTAAATGCTAATATTCACTCGATATATAGACACTTTTTTTTTACCAAGTAATAAGTAAAAAAAAAAAGAAAAAAATTTAAATATCGACGCGGTTGGAGTTATGCAATTTTCAGCTTAACTTGTCTTTATAAAATATGACATTTGACTTAATTTATTTCTTAGAAACATATAAGTAAACATGAATACAACAAAAAAAGAAAAAAGAAAAAAAAAAGCATCTATTGAAGGAAAAATTGGCATTTTGAAAATATTTCTCTTCTATGATCTATAAATTTTCATTTGGGGATTTAAATTGAAATATTGTTACTTTTAACAAACCAATGTTTTTTTTTTTTCTGATATAAAGTATTTCGCCCTTTTTTTTGCTATTTGAGAGAAAGAAAATAAATCATTCTTTCTCTAAATTAAAAAAAAAAGTATTTGTTTGATTTAAAAAAGCATATAATAAATTAAATTAAAAGTGAATGATATATTAATATATTATTGAACAAAAAAAAAGTTTGAATTGAATGAGATTCATTTATTTAAATTACAAAAAGTCATTTGCCGTTTATACTTTGTACCAGAGTCAGCAAGACTGGAGGGTGGGATCCGCGGCTTTCATGGACAAAATAATTTTCACTTTCTCTTACCTATATATATAGAGAATGAATGAATGAATGAATTATTTATTTATTTGCTCTGAGCCCTGTTGACTCTTGGAGCATATCGAAATTACAGTTTAGCTCTGTACATAATTTACATTGAATATATAAGATATATATCATTATTTAGAGAGAGAGAGAGAAAGTAATATGAATCAGGTTAAAAATTCGATTTGGACATACATGTTTTGAGGTTTCCTGAGTCCAAGAGAGTGAGTCCCTCAAAATGATCTGTCTGTCTGTAAATAAAATGTCTCAAGAACGAATAGAGCTACGAGTTTGAAATTTTATATTTAAGTTTAGTACAGTGACGCCACAATGGGGAACTTGCATGAATTTTTTTTTATATGCTC
>JAKCPI010020771.1:0-20118 GCA_023213315.1 Euborellia annulipes
ATATGCTGATTCAGACGATAATTTTTTGACCCAATATCCGTCTTAGGCGAAGAAGCTGCAAAGTCCATTTAATTTGGTCTTCAGAATATTTCAATGGCAAAATGAGAATATACATTTGAAAGAGCATCTAAAAAATAATTGATTTTTGAATTTTAATCAAAATCGTTGGAGCGAATTTTGAGAAAAAATCGAAAAAAACTGGAAAAGTACATCAGTAAAGTAGCCCTATTCATTCATTTAGTAAGTCATTCACTCTTTGTCCATGGTATGATAATAATAAAATTTGAGGCATTATAATGATTAAGCTACGTATAATTGTGAATGCCCAATATAACTTGGCGAGGATTATATATATTTTCTTTTCAGACATTAACCTGGCCCTGAGGATGGTCCCATACGTGACCGAAACGTCGGCCTTGGTTTGTTAATAAATTGAAATATAACTAGCTGCTTGCTCATTCATTCTTCCTATTTGATTATCAACACTCAGCTATATACCTCCTTCAAGTAAAGTATTAGTACTGTTTGGCCGATTTTGATTAAAAGCTTATTTTCACGGTCCAGGAGGGTGTCTAACTTGAATATAAATTTTCAACCTCCTAGCTCAATTCCTGCATGCTTTAAATTGAACACAGACAGGCAGACACACCCACCCACTGTAACCCATGTTTGCGCCTCTCATTTACGAAAACGCTGCCTTACAATACACTAATATCATTTTTTAGCTATGTACAGTAGCACAATAGTAAATTTTTCATTTCAATCCAAATATGGAATAACAAAAGTGAAGGAAATTTTTCCGACCGTAGCAATTCAATTATTGAAACCACCCGGCGGGTTCAGAGCGACTCCCTTGGCTTCTGGTCATGGCTTGGCTAACGGGATTAGATTACTATGCTGGCTTTGCTAGCACCTTGGCTCCTGGGAATTAACGAGCGGTCTGTGGAGGAATTTTTGACTTTCGTGGGTTTTGGGGCTCGAATCTCTTAATCGACGACTGTGTGTGCCCCGCGGATCCCTATTCTTATAATAAGAGGATTATCTTAATACTATAAATAAATACACAGGACGATATAGGAAAAGAAAAATATTTATTCTCAAAGTTATCAATGAACAAATTAAAACATTTTCTAACAAGAATATAGTAAAAAGTATCAAATACTATCCTTGTCAAAAGTGCTTAAACAAGTTTTAAAGGTGTCATTATTTTTGTGATGTCAAAATTTCAAGAATATTAATGATGCGTTTCTGTAATCTTAAAACTTTTGACACGGATAGTATTAAAAAAAATCAACCCGGTGTAGGGGAAAAAAAGAGCGTGCTGTTTTATAAAGCGTGTGGTTGAAAATAATACAAGTTTAATAACTATAGTTATATTTGAAATTCATTTTCAAAAGGTATTTCATGCTAACTTGAGAGACATCGTAGACGATGTACTCGTTATAGAGCAAAGAGGTGTTAGCGGATCCAGACGAGATGCCTTTTCCTACAGGAACCTCCACTCCATCAGGCAACGTGACCACCTCCTTGGGGTTCGGGTGAGTTCGTCCCAGGCCTTTGCAGCTGTGCATGCCCTTGGGCAATTTCTCGATATAGTTGGCATGCTTGCATTCAAACCTGAAAAAAATAAAATAAAATTTAAAAAGTCAAAATGGAAATAAAATCCTAAATGGCCTGAGCAGCCGAGAATGAATAAAATAAAATTATTTTAACATTAGTGTTTGATATTTAGAATTTAATAATTCGTGCCACAACAACAATGACAACTTTCTGCCTAATTAGTTTATAAGCCAACAAGGACTGAGGATGGACAAATAAAATTGTGTCCGAAACGTCTCCTTTTCGGCATTTGGCATCCAAAGGCTCTCTTTATTTGCTGCACCCGTACTTGCTCTCTTCCATTCCATAACATCAAAAGCAACTTCTCTTCAACTTATTTAATAATTGTTAATTTTATATAAAAATTATATGAATTTCCTTCTCGCGGCTTACATACGCGGTGTATAATAATATCTTAAATATTATATATGTAATTTCTTATTTATCGAGACCAATGGGCAAGAACCCAGAAAGAATTAGCCCGAGCAAAATTATTATTTAAATATTTTCGAGATTTATATATTTGAATTAGATATTAGTATTCAAAACATCTCGATTCTTTTCGCACTTAACTAAGTCATAGAGATATATATCTAACAAAATTATTAAATTAAATTATATTTTAGACCAACTCAGCTAAATTGAATAAAGTAAGATTGCAAATTTATACTCTCGAATAAAAAACAGGTCCGGTCTAATTCTTTCGCTGACACGTGATCATTGGTCTTGAATAAATTCGAATCGCTGACCCGAAAGGCGAGCCGTCACTCCGCCACTCTGGGACCCGTCAGTTTACATTTTAAACCATTCGAAATAACACCATATATTACAACTTGAATGCCCAAAACTCCTTGCCAAACCAAGCAACGAGTCTCTCGAACTAACAACAACAGACTGCACAACACTGTAGTTCTAAGATAGAAGCATTTCTAGCCATAAAAAATCCCCTCTTCGATTTTTATTCAACATGCCCTACCATTAAACCACAATGGGAACAAATATTAATTGTCAAATAATTATATTATATTTGAATAACCTTATTTAATATTCAATGAACACCTCGATTCTGACTTAACTACTTCATAGATATATTTAACATTTGTTATAGCCCTCGGGCTTGGTGTAGTTTTTAGCGCGCCTGCCTTGTAGTATACCAAGGGTCGCGGGTTCGGATCCCAGGCAGTCCGATGATTTTATTTAAGCCATTTGGATACCCAATGCGGAAAGTGAGAAGGAAATTTCACTAATTGAGGATAATTTCCTGAACATTTTAAGACCAAAACAACTATGAGATCTCAACAAAAGCCTTTTAAAGTTATAGATATAAAATAACGGGATTTTGAGGAAACCCCATTTAAACACAATGAAAAACTATTTAAGGTTACTAATCGGATTCTCATCGCTAAAATTACCGAATAAACGAAGAATCGAATTCAATCGAAACCCAAAAACGATATTTCTGACCTAATTCGACTAAAATGCCCGTTCCGATAATTTTCACCCACGGTCCCCTTTCACTTTCCGCCTCACTAATATCGTTGCATAATTTATTTTTAAATAAATAAATAGCTACTTACATATTTCCTAAAGCCACTTCGCAGAGAAGCATAAGCCCAGTGGAAGAATTAGGCGATGTAAAGCAATAATTTGCTGATTTTGAGACCATATCGGCAAAGTAGATACCTTTACCGAACATATAACCAGTTGCAGGTGCTTCTGGAGGAGCAATACGCAAACCCTGGAATAAAAACAAGTTTTTAGTATTAAAGAAAAAGGATTAAGAAAAAAAAACTATCATTCCTTGGGTAATTGGAATTTGAATGATTATAAAAATATTATCAGAATTATTTTCTGCAGCTTTTTAAATATGCCTCCTGAGCAACGAAACATCAGCATCAATCTCTTCAAAGTTAATACCTTATTTAGTTTGCAATCTCATTACGTTTACTACTTTGAGTGACATCTTACAATAATAAAAATCTGGTGTGACTGGCGCACAGCACACAACTTTCTCTTACCTTCGGTAATCGAAAGTTGTGTTCTGTGCTTGTCACACCAGATTTTTCGTGTCGACATGCATTTAGTTTCCGACAATAAATTAGAATTCAGATGTAAATTTTTTTTTTTTTTTTTTATATTAAACCCTCCCTCTTTTTCCCTCCCCCCCCCCCCCCCCCCCCCTCTTCTCTCCTTTTGGCCACTTTAGACATTTTAGAGATTGTCGATAATATAATTAAATTTATATTATTTATTGTGGGTTCTTTAATTTTTCTATCATCCATCTTGCATACATAAATAAAAAAAACAAACTGCGGCCGGCCCCGGCCCCCGCCCCCGAGGTGTGGGGTAGGGGGGGGGCCCCCCCCCCCCCCCCCCCCCCGGATGTAAAATTTATAAGTATGGGAAAATATTTATATTTTGTTACCATGGCAACCATTTCTCCTATCTTTTCTATGGAGTACAAGAGTAAAGTGGTCTTCAGAAGATTTCAATGGCAAAATGAGAATATGCATTTGGAAGAGCATCTAAAAAATAATTGATTTTTGAATTTTAATCAAAATCGTTAGAGCGAATTTTGAGAAAATCGAAAAAAAACTGAAAAAGTACATCAGTAAAGTACTAGTACTCTTTGGCCGATTTTGATTAAAAGCTTATTTTCACGCCCTAGGGAGGTGCCTAACTTAATAATAATATTTCACCCTCCTAGCTTAATTCCTTCATGGTTTAAATTGAACCCAGACACATAGCCAGACAGACCATGTCGCGAAAACCACTTTTTTGGATTCAGGGGACCTCAAAATCTCGACATCGAATTTTTGACATGAATCCAATACTTTCTCTCTCTATATATATGTATATTAACATATAAATATAGGTAAGAGAAAGTAAAAATTACGATTAATCAATTCTCAGAGGAAAAAACCAGCCTTTTTTCTTTGTATTTGAAGTTTCTTTAGCTCGTGTTCGGAAAACACACTTGGATTTTTATCTAGGGTGGTATATAGATAAAGTGCCCTGCGCTGATTGTAGTTTAAGGCTATATTGGACAGACAAGCCAATATTTGTGTCCCCTCAACATAAAACCAACATAGTCGCATGTTGCCTTGTCGGCTCACCAACTCAGAGATTTTACATTTGATTTTGAAAATGCTACTGCCCTGGAAAGAGAATGCAACTGCCGAAAAAGGCTTACCTTAGAAGCCATACATATATTTACTAATAACACTTAATTTTAAAAGAGACTACAATTCCCCTCTCTTAAAAAAGTAGTTGAATTTAATTAATAAAGTGGAGGTGTCTCTCCTCCTCACTCATAAACTGACAACTCTGGGAGAATATATATTCTCTATTATTTGCAGACTTTGCAATTGGAAATACATCTCGCCTACCAAAAGTATATAAATTTGTATGATTTTAAGTAAGACCAATGTGAATTGTTCAGTTAAGGTGCGCGTCTCGGGGTGCTAATTTTGGGACTTTCCAGCGGCCACAATTTTGAAGCTATCGACCTCAAATTTTTTTAAAATTAAAGCTATTTAAAATATCTACAACTTATAGAAGCCCTTTTTTTTGATTTTCGAAAAAATAAATTTTTTTTTTTAGATTAATCGCATTAAATAAAAGATATTTTAAAAAAAGGAGCTCTATAAGTTGTAGATAATTAAATTAGTAATCATTGTGTTAAAGAATAATTAATTTTTTGCTTTTAATTAATTAGCTGGAAAGTCTAGAATGAAATGGAAAAGATCCCTTGTATTCCTATAGAAAAAACTAACGCCATCTCTTGCCGCCTAGAGGAACTCGGCAGTCAAAAGCTTTCTAACGACTTTTCGAGACGCGCACCTTAATAGCTCTGAAGATGGTCCTAAACAGGACCGAAACGTCAGCAGTGAGAGGTTATAAATGAAATTATAATTGGCTGCTCTTTCTTTTTTCCTCATTCTACTTTTTCTTTTGGTTAGTCTGTTCTTTAGCTAATTAATATTCGGTTAGTGGGCAAAGTTAAAAAAAAACTCGCCCACAATCAGGCTATTTGGTTAAAAAACCTACTAACGTGTAGCCCACCCTAATTTTTTGTTTGGACAAACTTCTAGTCGATATTAGTATTTTAAACTTGAAAAAAAAAAAAAAAAATTAATAAAACTAACCTGGGATAAAATTCCAGCAAAATTTGTGAGTCTTGAGCCGTGCCATAGGAGTTTTCGGTTGTTAAGTTTCTTGAAGGGCTTGAATCTTTTATCTTCGTTATGTCTTTTGATTTTGTACACCTGAAAAACGAAATTATTATTTAAGAAATCTCATTTGAAATTAACATAATATCAAGTTGTATTGTAAAGTGTTAAGAGGGATAAACATTTTCATTAAGACACCTTCTTAATAACGATTAAAATTCCCACCTAAGGAATTATATATGACTAAATGTTGGAATTATTAAAAACCTCTTAAAATATAGCGATAAGGTCAAAAATTCGATGAAAATACACGTTTTGAGAGTCGCCGCTTGAATAAAATGTGGGCCGCAGAAAATAACTATGGGAACAAAATATCTCACACAAGTGTTGAATTTCCTTTCAAGTGCTAATTTTTAATTAATAACATACCTTGAAACATTTAGTCAAGTGAATTATTTGTATATTTGATTCGAATTTAAAAAGAGGAGGAATAAAAATTTTCTGAACTCTACGGTCTTAATATGTTTGTTAAGAAGGAAACAATTTTAAATTCGATTGGAAGTTTTTTTCTAAACGTATTTTGACTCCAATAACATAATAACAAAAAAGAATTATTATTATTATATATATATTATATTTATAAACTATATATTTTATATCATTTATAACAGCACAAAAACGTATAAATATATAGGCTTATAAGTGATCTGATAATGCCGGCTTTTAGGTTAGCCTGCCATCTTTTGCAAGAGAGCTCAATTATTTGGCCGTTTATTTTAAAATAAATACGAAATTTATTTTTGACTTTGTCACTATTTCATTTAATTATTATAGGTTGGTTATTAATGATTTTTACATTTTTAGATTAAAAAAAAAATTAACAATTTTCATAATAGAGTTTTTTTTTGCATTTTCTTTAAGTATAAAAAAAAAAATATTTTTTAATTAATTGTAATAAAAAAAGCATTCTATTATGTATTAAAAGAATTTAAATCATTTAAAAAAAAACGCATAAAAAATACTTTAAAATGTCTCGGTAGTTTCGGATTAAAGATTCAATGTACTCTCTGAAGCCCCTTAAGGGGGTTCAGGAGCGACGTCTAAACGTACTTTAAAAAAAACTAGACTATTATAAGGAATTTTTCAATGCGTTTTTTTTTAAATGAATTAAATTCATTAGAGATTATTGGGACATCGAGCTATAATTTTTTTAAATGACTTATTAAAAAATTATCGTAATTAATTTTTTTGTTATCAAGCAAATACAAAAAAAAAAAAAAATCTGTCCAAATAATCTTTAATTTTTTTAAATTTAAAAATGAATTTATTGTTATTATTAATCACATTTTAATTAAGAAATTTTTAAAATAAGCTTAGATGATTTATTTAAAAATCAAATGTCAAATTAGTTCAGCATTCTTGCAATAGATGGCAGGCTAGTCTAACAGCCGATCCCCTAATAGCCTATATTTATATATTTTTATGCTTTTATAAAAGATACATAATATATAATAACATTTATAAAAGATTTATTATTAAAAGATCAATGAAAATCAACCAAATGCATTAAATATTATTAGCTACCATTCTGACATCTCTTGGCAAATTTTTGAATTGCTTGATTTTATGGGCATACTTTTTATGACACACTACGCCATTAGCGGGAAAAACATACGTAACACCTCGCTCCTGTTCCGCCTTAATTGAATAGGAAAAAAGAAAGAGAAGGAATAAAAAAAAATGAAATGTATATTGACCTCTTCAATAACCAAGTTGTATGATTGATGTGTCGCTGCATGAGTGTTTGCAACGTATTTCTCAAGCAGTTTGAATTCCTCGCTCTCCTTATCCAGAGGCTCAATATCAGTATTAAGTTTGGAGTAGTGTTGATCAATTGGATTGGTATCCTTAGAGGATCCTTTCTCTTCTTTAATCAATGAATATGCAATTGAGATGTCCATTAAACTATTTAGCATCTCAATTTTTTGCTATAAATAAAAAAATAAAGGGCGTTGTAAAAAAAATAATAATAATAGAATAAATAAATAAATACTTTGATCATTTCTTCAGTTTTAATTAAAGGCACAGTATCAACGCCAAACGAGTGCGGGATAAGGGTATAGAAACGATTTGAGGCGTCTATAAAACGTAGTTCAGCTGCTGATGAAGTCACTAGACTTTGAAGTTCGTTCAAGACACCGAACGCTTTTTGTAATTGTTTCTGGCTCAGCTTTCCCAAAGGCATCTTTTCTAAATCCAGCTAAAAAAATAAAATAAAATTTTTTTCATTAGTTCAGAAAATATAGCGCGTTTGTTTAATGATTAAATAAATTAGTCAGGACAGAATTTATGATTATGACGGTGGTCTTTAAAAGAAAAGCAATTAATTTTTGCGTTGTTTCGACCGATTTTTCTTGCCTTCTTCAACAGAGATGATGTGATTGCTCTGAGCGGCTAACTCTCATAAAATCTTTGTTGAAGATGGAAAGAAGAATTGGTCGAAATGTCTTTAGAATTATGATAGATGAATTGTTGCTAGTTTCAGAGGATGATTGAACGGGAGAAATAAAAGAGCAAAAATTTTTTCAGGAATCGCCTTATAACATATATTTTGCAAATATTTCGCCTGGCCATCTTCAGTGCAGGATATAGTTCTTTGGAGATCTTTCGTCTGGTGTCTTAAACTTTTGCATGAAGGGAAAGACGAGCATTCTCGTGAACGAACACTTGAATGCTCGTCTTCTTCATGCAAAAGTTTAAGACACCAGACGAAAGATCGCCAAAGAACTATATCCTGCACTGAAGATGGCCAGGCGAAGTATTTGCAAAATATATGGTATAAGGCGATTCCAGAAAATTTTTTTGCTGTTTCAATCATGTCTTCAGAATTGAATAAAGCAAAAAAATTTTTTTATTACATTTAAGATCTTATCGGCATCGAAGGCCATTCAGACCCCCCAGACAATTAAATGGGTAGCCAATCCAATTGAAATAAATTGTCGCATTAGACGGAAAGCGAACCCGCGACCCTTGGTACAAATAGCCAGCATGCTAACCACTACACTAAGGCCGAAAAATTTAAATTATATGGTTCAACGAGCAATGCAAGCAGCGCTTCACCTAGGGGAAGAAAATTGTTGGACCCCCACCAGAAGCCATAGATAAATGAATTTTTTCTTCATTGTCAAGTTTAAAAAATAAGAAAAATGAAGAGGAATGCAGCCAGGTAGGAAGCCTCTATTATCAAAACAAACTCTTTTGTTACAAGACGTTTCGGTCAAGTTTGTTGTGTCATCCTAGTTGCATAAGTTTAAAAAAAAAATAGAGTTGTTAATTCGTCTGTCCATAAGTCAGTCATTTACAATACCTTATGGAGAGAGTGAACGTCAAAGTTGTCCCACCAATGCGTTATTTACATGTGATTATTTCATTGTTTTTATAAAAGAAAATGAAAATCTTTATTGGAAATTTTCTAGGTTTGAACTTTGAAGGTTTCCATTAAATAATATATATTTTTTTTTTAAAAACAATGAAATAATCACATGTAAATAACGCATTGGTGGGACTTAATATTGTCCCTCACTGTAATATATATATATATATATATATATACAATATATTTGAAAATATGAACGAATTTAAAAATTCGCTTCTCAACAAGACAAATCATATGTTGAAATATATTTGCATTGTTTTATACATAGGCTATTGTAAATGACTGGCTTATGGACAGACGAATTAACATCTCTGTTCTTTAAAAGCTCTTACAATGTTAGACAACTGAAGATGAGACATTAAAATTTGCTGAAACGTTTTGTAATAAAGGAATTTGATTTCATAAGAGAGGCTGCCTGCCAGGCTGCTTTCCTCTTCATTCCTCTTATTAAATTCTACGTTGTCAATCTAAAAAATGTCACTTGATCCACCAGCAAAATATGCTCACAAAATATTGATAAGGTATTTTAGTGTGAATCATAATATATCAGTATATATATATAAGTCAATCTTTTAATATATCGGATTCAAATGAATAGGTCACGAACCCCCCCCCCCCCTCTCCGTCAGACTTTACTCTATTTGCGATTGCATCTAATTTAAAATGCCGGCCCCGAATCAAGACTTGTTTTGATGTCCCTAAAAATAATATTTTCTACACACGACGATACCTTAAGGCTTATCAACAAATTTTATTAAAGCGATTAAACGTTAATTTTATTTTTATTTATATTCTATTAAATACTTAAAAAGAAAAAAACAAAAATTTTACCTCAAATTCTTTCATCACTTGTTTCATAGTGTTAATATCAAAAATAAGTTTGACCAAATTTTGTACACTCTTGTCTAATTTAGAACTGATGGAACTTTCAAATTGATTTGCATCAGTTTCAGATTCATCATATTCAACATCAACGGGATAGAGTAATCCAGGTTGTTTAATAAAATTATCCCGATTGTCCCAATCGTTTCCAGTTTTCTCAAGATATATTTCCCTAAAGTGGCGAATTGCCTTGTCTTTGGACATCTCTTCTAGTTTGGTCCCACCAATTGTCGTTCCAATTCGACCCCAAGATCGGAAAACATGGTATCTGAAATGGGAAAAAAAATTTAAATGAGGCGAATATCTGAATAGAGAATTTTTTTCTTTCATTGGCGTTTCAATCAATTATTGGACTTCCTTAGGAGGATGTCAACAGAGTACTTGGTACAGTAAGTACAAAGCTACTTTTCAGAATATTCCTCCACAGGGATTGAGATACTTGTTTGAGATGGTTTTGAAATCAAATTTCGTATTCTTTTCATTAGACATTGGGGAACAAAAACCTCTAGCTCATCATCCTGAAAGGACATGGTGCTCCAAGTCGGTTGCCGCTTCTCGGGCGGAATTGAGGTGTTGTATGATCGCCACAACGGGAACTTTTAACCTCTATCTTGGTTTTCTACGCTACTTCTTAATTTAAGAGGCTCCCCAATTTTAATTGAACCTCGTACCAGATCCCATTCCGGCCCAGGAATCGAACCCGAGTCTCCGCGACAGTGGTCAAACGTGCAAACCACACGCCGGGGGAACCAGTGTGAAATAGCTCTGATTATTTTAATCAAAAAATATAAATAAAATAAGTTTTTTTTTCGGCGTTCATGAGTGTATTTCGGACATTCACCAGCGATTATATGAATGTGGAGATCCACCGAATTCGCCAAGATCCGTCTTTCACAGTCACAAATATAGATAATTTTGTCTCTTAAATCCTATAATATTTAGTCTTGGTTCAGGTACCAAAGGGACCATCAAAACTCCACCACTTAGCTTCAAGCCAGAGGATTAATTGAATAAATTTTTATTTCCTAAAATTTTGTTTTTCTTCTCTTTTTCCAAGAGCACAACAAAAAAGTAGTGAAATAACCCTTTGAATATATTTTTTGTAGGATACGGTTTAGTTTCACCTTTAAATTTTTTTATTAATTTGTAAAGAAATTTCAAAATTTACAAACCTTTTAGAGTGATCATGTTCTAGAATTTGTAATTTATAGAAGGAATTTTTATTAGATTGAAGATCGGTAATACCAAGGACCGCATTATAAATATTCTTATTTTCTTTAAATACGTGAGCGACATTCTCAAGGCCAGAATCAGGATCAACGGCTAAACCTCCTTTTAATTTCAGTTTTTGAGATGAAGCACTTTTGCTAAAGATACCTGAAAATAAATCAATAAATTAGCTCTGGTCATTTAATTAACAAGGAGCCTCAATAAATAAATCAATCAATATATTATATATATATAATAAATCAGAAAATTTTCTATTCTTAAAAGGAACAGATGTACTGTTTAGCCAACAGTGGACAGTTAAACAGATGGCTATATTAAGAGAAAAATATTTATTTGAGTTTAATTAAATTTAAGAACGTTTCAACTAGTGAATTCTTTGAATTATATTTATTATTTGGGAGTTTGCTCATAGGAAAAAAATTTAAAAAGAACAAATTAAGCCCGAAATATTTGAAAAACGATGACACAATTCTGCTCAAATAGAGATACAAATTTAATTTTGAAATGATCATTTTGATGAATTCACGAAGATTTAGAATAAATCTAAATAAAGAAGTGATGAAGATAGGGGCAGCCTGGTGGATATTATTGAGAAGGATGAATAAATAAAATCCGGAGCTGATGTTCAGGCAATTTATTCGGATTAATTCCCTCCGCTATAGGTCACAGCATTTATGACAAAATTGAGGGCTAATTGTTTTCTCGACACCGCATGGTCCTGAAGGAGCCGTTTTGGCCCCGAAAAGATGTACAGAGGGAATTTATCCGAATAAATTGCCTGAACATCAGCTCCGGATTTTATTTATTCATCCTTCTCTAAATAAAGAAATTATTTTAGAGCCCACCACATCATAAGTTGTAATCAATTGAATGTTTATTTGAAATTTAATGATTTTTGCTTGTCCATTTTCTCCGATTCGATTATCCAAGGTGATAAAATGAAGAACATTTAAAAAAGACAATCAAATTTTGTCAATAGCCAAATTATTTTTTTTAAAGAGCAAAATAAAGCTCATTTGGCATATGCAGGGTATGGGCTAGCCACCCTTCATTTTCTTCTTAGCTACGCCATTTCATATAAAACAATAATTAGGGATCTGATTTCAGTTTTATTTTAAATCTAACATCTTTTTCGGTATCGGGCACCATTTAGATCCTTTTGCCTTCATCCTCAATTCATTTTGAACTTTAAGGTGCGCGTCTCGAAAAACGGTTAGAACACCGAGTTACTCGAGGCGGCAAGAGATGGCGTTAGTGTTCCCCATAGGAATACACGTTACTTGTTTTATTTCATTCTAGACTTTCCAGCTAATTAATAAAAGGCAAAAAATTAATTATTCTTTAACACAAAGATTACTAATTTAATTATCTACAACTTATAGAGCTCCTTTTTATAAAATATCTTTTATTTAATGCGATTAATCTAAAAAATTTTTTTTTTTTTCGAAAATCAAAAAAAGGGCTTCTATAAGTTGTAGATATTTTAAATAGCTTTAATTTAAAAAAAATTTGAGGTCGATAGCTTCAAAATTGTGGCTGCTGGAAAGTCCCAAAATTAGCACCCCGAGACGCGCACCTTAACTTAAATACGAACAAACCTGGCTCATATTAATTTATTAACATATTTAAATTTTATTTCAAAGATTTTCCAATATAATCCGCCTAAAAACAAATATATTTTTATGATTTTTAACAATAACCTTATAAGTTTTATGAAAGTATTTTGAGGCTCGAATAGCAGAAATGGGTATGAAAGAGAATTGGATATTAGGTGAAAATTAATCGACAGGCAAACAGAGAAATTTCGTTTTCCTATCGTTTCACATTCCCCAGTAATGAGAATAAAATTAAAATATGTAATTGATTTTACTCACTTTTACTTTTATTAGATTTGGATGGTAGAGATTTCTCAATTCGTTTATCAATCTAAAAAAAAAACAATAAATATTAAACAATAAATGAGACTTACACTTAAAAGAATAATTAAAATTTATTTACATCAGAGCCCCAATTGCAGATTGATTTCTCCACAATTACATCTTGAGCTGATTTTTTGGAATCTTTGATTGCTTCGATGAAATCTTCGCTAACGACGTGGATTTTTAAGTCTTCAAATTGAGTCATTTTATCATCTTTCTTCTCAATTTCCTCTTTAAAAATTAAAAACAAAAAACAAAATCAAAAAGGTTCTGGACAAGAGATGCTATTGAATTCCCACTTGCTCGACAAGTTATTAGTTATTTTTTGTGTAAAAATTCATTCAAAATCAATTTGTGTGTAGCTTCGATTTCGGAATATAAAATTATATTACAGGTCTGTCTAAATGAGAGTAATTTTCATTTTTTTCTAAATTGCATTGTATACCAATTAATTTAGAAAAATGGAGACTTGGTCGAAATGGGTTGAAAAACTTAAATCAATAAAAATAATAATGAGGTGAAATAAGGCAGTCGAAAGCAAATAAAGAAAAAATATTGTTTTTTTGCTTTATTTAATATAAATGTCGACATTTCGGCCGATTCATCTGGCCTTCATCAGGACATTTACTATTTTTGCTTCGAGCTTAGAGGGGCTCTTGGCAATGTACATTATCAAGAGCTCCTCTAAGCTCGAAGCAAACATAGTAAATGTCCTGATGAAGGCCGGAAGAATCGGCCGAAACGTCGACATTTGTATTAAATAAAGCGGAAAAAGAAGAATAGTTTTTCTTTATTTGCTCTTGGTTGCCTTATTATTCTATTATACATTCAGCCACTACTCAATGCAATAAAAAAAATTGTTTGAATGGAAAATGACTGGTAGGAATAAAGGATTGAATGAGTAAATTGAGAAGATACAAAGGAAAATAAATGACATTACCAACTAGACAAGTGATCTATTTTAATTTGCATCTTTTTTTCAACTTTCTGTACTTAAAAACCAAAACAAAACGGAAAATAAAAAGTTGACCAAAGGTCAAACGCAGTTTCCAGGGCAAATAAACAGGATATTCGAAATCATCGACTCAAAATTAGCTTTGATGTGCAAATTGTGGATTGTGAATGAAGACAGAGAGCCAAGAAAGATATCCATTCCGATTTTTTCTTGATTGCTTTTAGGAATGGGACTTCTAAATGACTCTCCCCGCCTTAAAAAAATCTAGGTAATTCAGAATAAGAGCCGCTTTAGAGCACATTTTCTATTAACATTTAATTTTCTCTATAGCTCTAAAATTTGACGTGATGGGGCGAAACCGATGGCATTTTTGGAATCTGCGCTACCCAAATACTCAGGAATAGCTTCAAATACTCGGGCAACAAAATTACTCTTCCCATGTGTAATAGGATGAGAATGAAACAAAGGATGAATATGAAAATAACTAAGAGATGAGGTGATTACTTCACATATCTGTTGCGTCTAGGAGTAAAAGTAAATAAATAAATAGATGATAACAAAAGAAACAGGCCAAGAATTATCAATATTAGTTGCAGGAGGTTTACTTACCTAAATTACATCTCCACCTGCAACTAACTCCATGCCAAGTAAACCTCTTGCAACTAATATAAATAGATGATGATGATTCGGGCTTAAAATCGCCTCAACTCTGAATGCTTTGCTAATTAGCCGCAAACGTTTCGGTGCATTTACGCTCTATCTTTAGTCCTTTAATTGGTATATGTTGGTCATATCGCCTGCTGAGGGGCGAAAGTCCGAAATTCAACAATTCGAGAAAAGGGATTTGAAAGTTTTATAAATATAAATAGGCAAGAATCAACAGCAAAGAATAGAAACCTCTTTGCCACTCAAAAGAAAAGACGTTTTAACGTTTGCTAGGCTTAACACAAAAATTGAATTTTCCGACTTTCGCTACTCAGCATTCTCAGCGGGCGATATATACATAAACACTAATTAAAGGCCTGAAGATGGAGCATAATAAATTCACCGAAACGTTGATAAAGAATTCAGAATATTATTTCTTGACTGCCTCTGCCTCTACACATCCTTCAGTAAAAATTTACAGCCACAATATCCTTTATCAAAGCTTGTTCATCAATTTTTTTTTTATTTTAACTTTGAAAATTAAAGAACCTATAATTTTTACATTGTAAAAAAAAAATAAATTTTTTGATAAGAAATTATTTTGATATTATCATAAATGAAAACCTTATCAAAAATTGATTCAATTCATCATATTTTAAATGAATTTTTACACAAAAAAAAAAAAACAAACAATTTTAAAATTACAATACTTTCTCTATACGAGAAAGTAAAAAGTGGAACTTACTTTCAGTGGAAATTACAGCTGCGATTGTATCGGAAATAGCAGTAACAACTCGACCACCCAGTTTTGCTATTTCCTCTTTTAAGACTGCCTTCGAGATTTTTGTTCTGCCCATAATATAAAATTTTAAGTTTTCTAACGGAAGTGTTGGACGAGTAATCTTAGGACTGAAAAAAAATTATATTTTATATATATATATACATGGTATATTAAAAAAAATGTAATAAAACAAAATACCCAGAATCAGGTTCATCTTTTGTTGTTGTCGTCTGGATAGGTGCTGGTTTAAAAAGTCGCGTGCGAGGAACATATGTATAAGATTTCCTAAAAAAAAAGAAAAAGAAAAATTGAAAACATCAATAAAATATAAATTGGCCATATACCCGTGTAGATATATATATATATATATATATAGATTTAAAAAATTTCGTGGGTGGGAAGGGGGAGGGGTCAGAGTCCCCTCGGCACCCCTTATATACGCCCCTGACTTTAGTTAGCCTTCATTACCAAACTACCGAGACTTGCATTCTGCATAAAATTATAATAAAGACCTAGATTGGGAAACCCAATCATTAATTGTTTGAACTTTTTTCCTCACATGAGAGGTAAAAAGGTAACCCGGGTTATGGATTGTGAAATGCTCTTTTACAAAAATGAAATAAACTATTGATTTGATATTTGGTATAATTTCAGAGATCGAAACTAGATCTCTAAAAAAATTATAAAAAAAACAAACATTTTCTTATTTTGGCCCTTTGTTTTATTTCCAAGAAGATGTCGAATATGCAAGAACACAGCTTTTAAATAAAAAAAATAAAAACAAACAATAGAACTTACAAAAACTCGTATTCTTTCTTCAATTGTGAAGGAATTTTAAATTTATTCTTTTTGGGCTCAGCGATGACATTGGTACATTTGGTCCACTCAGTAAGATCTCCTGTACATTTGTAGCCAATTCCAGATTTATAGTACATTTCTCCTTTACATTCAGGACAGGGATCAGGAATTCCAAAACACATTAAATCAGTGATCGAGTCCAGAATCTAAAAAAATTAGTTATTTTCATGAAAATCCTTAGCAAATGCTTCCAAGAACGATCCCCTTAGTCTAAGAGGATTTCTGCATCCCAACATCTCTCGGCTTCCTAAATAGATTTTAAAAATATTTTTACCCTCGATTCTCCAGCTGGTATGCTTCGCTTATTGTGTTCCAAAATTAGAGACATTTCACTCTTACTAAGGTTTTCCTTCAATTCATCTTTGATTTTAAATATCATCTCATTTTGGTTTTTAAGTTCTACTTCATCAATTTCATTGTCAACTTTAATGATTTTACTCGCAGATGGACCATCAGATGTTTCTTCTGTTTTAATTCTAAAAAAAGAGAAAAAAAATTATTATTATATAATATATTGGGCATGTACCACCGGTGGTACAGTGAGCGCCACAATTAAGTCCCTACCTGATAGCTTTAGCCTTAAGTATATGGTATAATATATGGTAAATGGTGAAATAATTTTAAATTTGAAAAGGTAAAATAAAATCATCTATACCAGATTTTACGTTTTCCCTTTTCGGTCATTAAAATTATTTCACTATACACCATATACTTACGGCTAAAGCTATCAGGTGGGGACTTAATTGTGGCGCTCACTGTACATGCCGGCGTGAACGTGTTAAAGAAAACATTTTCTTAGAAATAATTTTTTCCTAAGAAAGAGATGCACATCTCTAGAATTTTCTTTAATATATATATATATATATAAGAATGTTGCTAGTAGTTGTAATGAATTAATATAAAACCTGATTAAGCAGAAATCGGCCCGGGGCGTTATTCTATCTCATTTCTTTTTAAGAAAATGGTAAATTAAATTTAAATAAGTACATCTTGATTCTATACAGGTTATATTCCTTTAAGTCTCGCGAAATATTTCCTAAATAATTGTTGTTACGAAACTAGACAAGAATATTACATACAATCTTCATTTGTTGAGATTACTTGTCTGTATTTATATAGCAGATGATGGGCTGGTTTTTAGAAAGAAAAAAAGCTTGGTATGATTTTTTCTTTTTTATTGGAAAACTTAAGTATGGCCGACCAATAGCGCGTGTATTTGGTTTCGGTTTTTTAAAAAACCATCTTCAAGGCCTAGAAAGAATTTCGAAAAACACATCAATTATTATACATTGTGCCTACATGAGGTAAGTTTTGCTACAAGATTTAGATTACATATTTTTATAAAATTTTTTAACATATATACATGTTGAAATTGAGATAGCATAATAATTTTTATATATGATGATTAGAGACCGGACAAAAAAGCATAAAAAAATGGAAAAAAAGTGCTTAAAAAAGCACAAAAAACTTGAATAAAAAGTTGTTAAATAAGCATAAAAAAGCATCTCATAAGCAATTTTTACTTATACCAATGGCGTATACAATTTTTTTAAAATAAACTAAATTTATTCCGCCCCGCCCTGCGAAAAATTTTGTTTTTTGCGGAACCAAATTTTTTCACCCTGCGGAAAAAATTTTTTTACAGGGCTATATTTTTTCACACTGCGGGGTTTTTGGAAAATTTTTTTTTTTTTTTTTTGGGGGGGCCGCCCCCCCCCTTATATACGTCCCTGGTGTATGCGTGTGCGAATGGGAAAAAAAGTGCGTTTTTTAATAAAAAAAAAAAAAAATTATAAATATTCGTAAAATAAGTTCAAATAAGCACGAAAGGGAAAAAAAGCATAAAAACTCAAAAAAAAAGCAAAAAATGCATAAAAAATGCAATCTCAATACACTTAGTTTTTCCTAATTCGTATAGAAATTAAATATCAAATGGTTGCTTATAAAATTGAGCAATAAGCATTCCGGTCTCTAATGATGATCTAAGCATGTTTTGTGGCTTTTCGGTACAAAGAAATCTATTTTTGTATTTTTACCCACCTCAGTTTCCAGGGAGTTTCGCTAATACAGCTATTACTATATATATATATATATATATATATATATATATATATATATATATATATATATATATGTCGTAGACAGATCGTGAAATTAGACAGTTCATGAACTGTCTAGACATTTCATGAACTGCAGCCAGATCGTGTAATGGTCAAACAGTTACATGATCTGGCTAAAAATTTTAGACAGTTCATGAAATGCAATTGGGCCTTAGACAGATCGTGTAATGCTCGAGAATTACATGAAATGTCTAAATTTTTTTAGGCAGTTCATGAACTGCCTAACAGCAGTTTTGCCGATCGTGTACTGTTTGTAATTTAATGCAATAAATCTAAAAAAAAAATTCTATTTTTTCGAAAATCAAAAAAAGGGCTTCTATAAGTTGTAGACATTTTAAATCGCTTTAATTAAAAAAAAAATTGAGGTGATAGCTTCAAATTTGTGGCCGCTGGAATCTCCCAAAATTAGAACCCCGAGACGCGCACCTTAACTCAAGATTTACAAAGTGAGGAAGATTTGGAAAATTTAGTAATCGATAATAATAATAATAATAATAATATTGAAAAAAATTGACTTTTTTCGAGATCTTTATTTGCTTTACAAACAGTACACGATCGGCAAAACTGCTGTTAGGCAGTTCATGAACTGCCTAAAAAATTTAGACATTTCATGTAATTCTCGAGCATTACACGATCTGTCTAAGGCCCAATTGCATTTCATGAACTGTCTAAAATTTTTAGCCAGATCATGTAACTGTTTGACCATTACACGATCTGGCTGCAGTTCATGAAATGTCTAGACAGTTCATGAACTGTCTAATTTCACGATCTGTCTACGACATATATATACATCCCTGAACGGTAAGTATTTCGAAATTTCGTAATAGCTGTATTAGCGAAACCCCCGGAAACTGAGGTGGGTAAAAATACAAAAATAGATTTCTTTGTACCGAAAAGCCACAAAACATGCTTAGATCATCATATATAAAAATTATTATGCTATCTCAATTTCAACATGTATATATGTTAAAAAAATTTTATGAAAAATATGTGTAATCTAAATCTTGTAGCAAAACTCACCTCATGTAGGCACAATGTATAATAACACTAGTCGACAAGGTTTTTTTCACAAGAAATCTGATTAGTGACCCTAGTGCATTTTTTCATTCTGAATTCAGATATGTAGTTAGAATTTTTCCATCAGGCACAGTTTTAGAGATATAGAGCAAAATAGATTTTAGTCGAAAATGGGCTCTAAAACGGCTTTTATTTAAAATGTTCAAATTATTTTTAACGCGACACCCCGTCAAATTATGCAGATAGTTAGAATACATATAAATTTTAAGTTTCATCCCAATCCGGAGGTCATTTAGACGTGCCGCAAACATCTTAAAGTTTAGAATAATCGAAATTTTCAAGATTTTTTTTTGCTTTGGTCACCCCTAATACAATTTTAGAGATCCCTGAATGAAAAAAACATATATGTACGATATTCTATAGTTCTTTGGCTTTCTAAAAAGCATTCATTCGTAAAAATCTGTTAATTATTAACGAAATTATTAATAAAAACGTGAGCAAAGA
>JAKCPI010020772.1:0-13638 GCA_023213315.1 Euborellia annulipes
TTCATCAAAATATTTGTATTTATATGTAGTTGCGTCGAATGGAGTCAGCCAAGGAAAATGAAAAACAAAATTTATTCTGCCGACGTTTCGAGCGCCCGTCACGCTCTTCCTCGGGACCTGTGGCCACAAAACATTTATTAGATTTTTGTCATTTATAATACTTTTTTTCTCACAGAGATATAACATTATTAATATACAGGTTGAATGATTTTACTTACAGTATAAGTTAGATGGCAAAATAATTGGTTGACATTATTAAACAATTTTAACAAACATTAACAATGTATTTGTTGAATGAATAAATAATGATTTCGATATGATACACGGCATGTGTTTTTTTCTATTTAATCAGATGGCCAATGAATTTTTATTTGGTTTTTTTTTTAACTTTCTTAACAAATTACATTAAATGAAATTATTATTATCATTATTAATCATTTATTTATTTATTTATTTTATTATATTAATATTTCTTCTTCGTCGAGGCATGTTTACAAAGAGATGGAATTGAATTTTTGACTGATGTTTTCGTTAAATATCTGGTGTGACTGGCGCACAGCACAACAACTTTCTCTCTTACCTTCGGTAATCGAGAGTTGTGTACTGTGCTTTGTCACCTCCAGATTTTTTGTGTCGAAATATATTTAGTTCCCGACAGTACGTGACATTTGAATTCAGATGTAAAATTTATAAGTATGGGAAAATATTTATATTTTGTTACCATGGCAACCATTTCTCCTATCTTTCCTATGAAATACAAGAGTAAAGTGGTCTTCAGAAGATTTCAATCGCAAAATGAGAATATACATTTTAAAGAGCATCTAAAAAATAATTGATTTTTGAATTTTAAAAAAAATCGTTGGAGCAAATTTTGAGAAAATCGAAAAAAACTGAAAAAGTACATCAGTAAAGTACTAGTACTCTTTGGCCGATTTTGATTAAAAGCTTATTTTCCGGTCCCGGGGGGTGTTTAACTTAAATATAAAATTTCAACCTCGTAGCTCAATTCCTTCATGCTTAAAATTGAACACACACCCACCCACCACACCCACCCACCCACAGACAGACCATGTCGCGAAAACCACTTTTTTGGATTCAGGGGACCTCAAAACGTGAAGATCCATCAAAATCTCGACATCGAATTTTTGACATGAATCCAATACTTTCTCTCTATATATATATTACATATATACATAGGTAAGAGAAAGTAACAATGCTTAGTTTGTTCATAATCTCTTCCTCTCAGATTGCATGCAGTGTCGGAGAACTGAAGCACGGGCTATCATTTCGAGAAAATCTCTTTTGAATTTCTCTTCTTTCATGATATAGTATTTCTACTTTATCATATTCGAATTTACTGAGTGTTATCGATAGAGTGAGAGGCGAGTGCCGTCGATTTTTCTCCCTGCTTTCACAGAAGTTTCGTGTTCTTTCAGGCGGTCCTGTATATTTTCGTTTGGTCCGACTAGGGATGAAACGATACCACTGGGTATTGATACTTTTACTTTCGATACTGGTATCGGTCGCAAAGTATCGAGTACCTACTCGGTATCGAATGAAAAGTATCGATACTTACTCGTATCGGTCAATTTTTTAGTACAATTAAAGAAAAACAGCAGTGAGTACTGGATATTATCAAGATCTTCGCAGTAACTTTGCAGCCAGGAGATTTAGCAAAAAATTGCTTATTTAATTTTTATTTGCTGACGTTTCGGTCGCCGACCTTTTATCATCGGAGACCTCCGAGTAGCGGGCATATGATAGTATTTTTGTACATGGTCAAAGTAAAAAGAAATTGTAGAAATTGTATATTTTTTTTAATTGCAATGATTAAAATACCTAAGATCGTGTATAATTGACAATATTCAACCTGACGGAAGGCCGTGATTTGAGACCCGAAACGTCAGCAAATAGAAATTCACCCACAAGTTATTTTTTATTTGGTCTCCTGGCTGTCAAAGTCCCTGCGAATCTTGATTAAATCTCCACAGTCATAAAACATCAAGTTCTTGAAAAAAAAATTTAGTTTTAGAGGTTCTACCCAAAAATAATAATTTTTCAAGGTGTTTCCCTGTTAAACACTTCCTATAATAAAAATCTGGGTGGCGCACAGCACACAACTTTCTCTTACCCTTCGGTAAGAGAAAGTTGTGCACCGTGCTGGTCACACCAGATTTTTGTGTCAGATATATTTAGTTTCCCATAGCACCTTAGTTTCTTGCATTTTAAATGTTGACTGCTTGAAATAAACTATGGTTATTTTTCAAAATTTTAATCTCATATTTGGACATTTTATACACAATATAGATTCGTAAATAAATACAAAATTTCATAAGATTTGGAAAAAAAAATTTTAAATGCGTAAAAAGTTCCAAAGGGGACCCCCTTTTGAATCGAAATTAACATACAAATCCCTATAGGAAATTAACATTAGGCCTATGAGAGAGGCGGAGAGACAGGCGATAATGTTTGCAAGTGAGAGAGAGAGAGAGAGAGTGATGTGATTTCTCGGAACAATTAAAGACACAAATAAAAAATCTGGTGTGACAAGCACAGCACACAACGACCTTCGGTAATCGAAGAGTTGTGTTCGGTGAAATATTTTTTTTTTTTTTAAACATTCACACTTTTTCTCATTCACACTCACAATCACACACACATTCACACAGTCTTTTCGGCAACTTAGGCCATTTAAGACTTTAGACGATAACCGTTATTTATTATTATACATATTGGGGTCCAGGCATTCTTATACATAAGCCATTTGGTATCCAAATGCCATATATAAAATCATCGGACTGCCTGGGGTCCGAACCCGCGACGTTTGGTATACGAGGTTAGCACGCTAACCTCTACGCCATGCCCCGAGGGCGTGTCGACATATATTTAGTTCCCGACAGTACGGAACATATGAATTCAGATGTAAAATTTATAAGTATGGGAAAATATTTATATTTTGTTACCATGGCAACCATTTCTCCTATCTTTTCTATGAAGCACAAGAGTAAAGTGTGCTTCAAACAATTTTGAGAGCAAAATGAGAATATACATTTTAAAGAGCATCTAAAAAATAATTGATTTTTGAATTTAAAAAAAAATCGTTAGAGCGAATTTTGAGAAAATCGAAAAAAACTGAAAAAGTACATCAGTAAAGTACTAGTACTTTTTGGCCGATTTTTGATTAAAAGCTTATTTTGTCGGTCCCGGGGGTGTTTAACTTAAATATAAAATTTCAGCCTCCTAGCTCAATTCCTTCATGCTTAAAATTGAACACACAGACAGACACAGAATATTTTTTTGATGTTTTTTAGTGTTTTTTTTTTTTTTTTTTTTTTTTTTTTTTTGTAAAAAAAACACTCGCACTTTTTCTCATTCACACTCCCTCACACACATGCACATGGTCGTTTCACGGCAACTTAGACCATATAAGACTTTAAACGATAACCGTTATTTATGAATATAAAATGTATTGGGGGCCCAGGGATTTTTATTTAAGCCATTTGGATGCCAAATGGCTTAAATAAATCATCCACCTGCCTGGGATCCGAAACCCTGACTATGGTTTAGAAGGCCAGCACGCTAGCCACTAGACCAAGTCCGAGGGAACAGAGCCCTACTTGCCAATTTCATTACATCTTCTAATATATCGACGGAAACTATATGTATGTCGACACAAAAAATCTGGTGGGACAGTCACACCAGATTTTAAAAAAAATATTTTATTTTCGGATTTTCGGCGATTTTGTTCTCGGCGACTTTTTTTCGGCGAGTTTTTACTTTCGGCGAGTTATACCGCCCCATAATAATTTTGTATATTTTAAATATAATATATGGTTTTCGAATGGGGGGGGCGCTTAAAAGGCATTGTGTCCCGGGCGCGAGTTAAGCTCACTACGCCACTGTTGGTCTGACCAATATATAGCATTGAGAACATACTTCGTCGTCATTGCCTGAACATTGTATTTTATACACAACGACTGATTTTTTTTTCTGTTTTGGGAATGGGATCTTTCTGATTGAATAATAATTTCAGGGTGTTATTCGGTTTTAATGCATTTTCATCTGCCCTGAGTCAATTATCACATTAGGCACAAAAAATAAATATATTGTATTGGTGATTAAGAAGGAAAAAGTTGATCTTGAACAGAAAACATTTTTCCCTGATGTTATATCTAAATTAATTTAATACCGGATACAATGCAAAATATATGTATATGAAGACCAACAGCAGCTCCGAGGATGGCTGACCAAAAGCCGAAACGTCAACTGTTGAAATATATTTTTAAAGAAAAAATTCTGGCTGCATTTTTCTTCCAACTTTCATTCCTGATAAAAATTCATTGACCATCTGATTAAATAGAAAAAAAAAATCCTTTATAAATAACTTTTGAAATGAGGGAAAAAAAAAAATTCATTGTACAAATGCCCTTTCTGTCAAACACATGCCGTGTATCATATCGAAATCATTATTTATTCATTCAACAAATACATTGTTAATGTTTGTTAAAATTGTTTAATAATGTCAACCAATTATTTTGCCATCTAACTTATACTGTAAGTAAAATCATTCAACCTGTATATTAATAATGTTATATCTCTGTGAGAAAAAAAAGTATTATAAATGACAAAAATCTAATAAATGTTTTGTGGCCACAGGTCCCGAGGAAGAGCGTGACGGGCGCTCGAAACGTCGGCAGAATACAGTACATTTTTTTCATTTTCCTTGGCTCTCCATTCCCCGCAACTATACGGTATATAAATACTCACAGCCATTATAATAATTTGTATTTATAATTATCCAAACGCTAATTTATTTTAATATTGCATTAATAGATGAGTCATTCATGTTAAAGAAAAAAAAAATATTTTTATTTTTTTTTTTGATAGTTTTTTATGGCCATTGAATAAAAGGATATTCTTTAACGGTGTTTGTGTATTAAAAGAGAAGGTCAATCAGCTGTGTATATCAGGAATGCATTTTTGTTACTCCAATTTTTCACTCCTGAGTAAGCCGCATTAAAGAACTTCCAATAAATAAATGCAAAAGTTATTGAATGACTTCCCCGAGACCTTTCTCGTATATTCTTTTGGAATTACATATGGGTGTGTGTCTATGTGGACACGATTTGCTTAAAAAACCAGAACAGCCAGATCGATGAAATTTGGTATATACTCCTCGCACTAAAATTGTAGATTTCTTTCAATTTGTGGAGTAAATACTTCACCTGGAAGTAGCACTTTACCTAAAAAGTTTTTTCAAAAAATTTTGAAATTTTCAATTTTTTTATTATGTTATGATGAACTACTCTATTTTAAAAGTTTTTATTCTTTGACATTTTTTTGAAAACTGAATAGTTTTTAAAAATAATCAACGAAGAAAAGACAAAAATGTCTGGACCTCAAAACGTGTATATCCATCAAAATCTCGACATGAATTTAATACTTTCTCTATATAAGCTTATACACGTATATGTATATTAACATATACATCTAGGTAAGAGAAAGTAAAAATGACATTATTTATTGAATACAAAAAAATTGCAGTCAGAAAACATTAATTTTTATCTATTCAGAAGATGTCATTCTATCTAAATAAGATATCAGCATATGTCTAGAACGTATTTTCATCCTCAAATGGTTTGCCCTGAATGGCTGTAGGATACGAGCAAGTAGTTCTATGTTTTGAAGTTTAGCTGCGAAATCTATTAAGTGAGCTATTTCAAACCCCCAACCCCGTCTTACCCCCACCCTCCCCCCTATACTTTGCTGACGTAAATCAGTTTTTTCAAATTCATTTTCCGGCTCTTCCTTCCATAGAGCCAATGTTGAATCCCCATATGGGGATTTGCATGTTAATTTCGATTCAAAAGGGGGTCCCCTTTGCAACTTTTTACACATTTTAAAATCTTTTTCAATTCTTATGAAATTTTGTATTTATTTACGATTCTATCTTTATATATATAATTCTTCTGTACGTGTGTATGTGACTAAACTCCTCCTAAACGACTGAAACTAATTTTATTTAAATTTTTCTTTTTTTTAAAAAAATGGAAGGGGTGGAGCAGCCAGGAAGGAGTGTTCCCCAAAAAATAAACACCCCCAAATTCCCGCGGTGTTTCTGTCCAAATTTATTTCACCATCCTCAGGCAATCAGGGTGTTCTTATTTAAATTTTTATAAAAATATTTATTATTATGTGTTTTTGGGGTTTTTATTAAAATAAAATTTTTTTGCTCTTCTGCAATAGAAGTTTAAAATAGGAGGGGGGGGGAATTCCCCCCCATCTTAAGCCTTCCGTTGGAGGTGAAACAAAAGGGCAGAGGGGGGGGTTTTGGGTTTGTATTGTGTATAAAATGTCCAAATATGAGATTAAAATTTTAAAAAATAACCATAGTTTATTTGAAGCACTCAACATTTAAAATGCAAGTTTGAAACTAAGGTGCTATGGGAAACTAAATATATCTCGACACAAAAATCTGGTGTGACCAGCACGGTGCACAACTTTCTCTTACCGAAGGGTAAGAGAAAGTTGTGTGCCAGTCACACCAGATTATTTTTTGGCTTTGTTGCATTTAAATATGTGTTAAAATGCAACAGTGGCAGTTGATAGAGTGTCAAAAATGTAAATGATCTAGCACAACGAGGGCCGAGAAAGAAAAAAAACGAATGAAAGAAAGGAAGGAAAGACCATAAAGTATCCCCGGGGGTTGGTTTTTATGAGCATCCACCAAAAAAAGAGTGCAATTGCAAATCACCAAAAAAGGAAAGAAATGGAATTGCCATTCATCTTTTTTTTTCCTTTTTATATTAG
The DNA here is from genome assembly GCA_023213315.1 of Euborellia annulipes. NCBI lineage: Eukaryota > Metazoa > Arthropoda > Insecta > Dermaptera > Anisolabididae > Euborellia > Euborellia annulipes. Next base: position 6,811 of record JAKCPI010020772.1, read on the forward strand.
CCTATATGCGTTCAAAAATCTCCTCATATAGACAGATAGGCAAATGATAATTTTTTTTTTCTTTTTTATATTGGTTCCATAATGGGTCACACAGGATTATATTTTATTCACACACTAGATGCGTTTAGAGTTGCCTTCGTCAACCCTATCGCTCTAGGCTCTGGCGGGCGGCGTCTCGGGATATGACTAACAATTTGTAACAGTTGTCCATATAAATGTTATTTAATTAATTTGCACCAAAATATGAAAAAAAAAAACTTATTTACTGAAAATTCTGAAAATGTCACATTTATTAATAAATTTTAATTTTCGATATATGTTAAAATTAAATAATTATTCTGAGATGTGTAATATCATTTTTCAATTATTTACACACTAAGGAAGCGTCAATTTAAGTTTATCAAAAAAATGTGAAAAATAAATAAAGGATATTTTTTTTGACTAAGGAGCTCAATGAGGAAGGCAGCCAGCTGAAATAAAAACTTTTATATTATTTCATCGACGTTTTGGGAGCGCGTCGCTCCCATCTTCAGGAACTAGGACCTATGGTCATCAAATATTTTTGTATTAGAAAAAAATTACAATTATGTTATATATACAATGTAGTTATAAAATCTTACGAAATGATTGTCGCAAATGAGATGGAGAACATTATGATGCATATACAAGGGCGGATACGGCCCTCGGGGCTTGGTGTAGAGGTTAGCGTCCTAACCTCGTATACCAAACGTCGCGGGTTCGGACCCCAGGCAGTCCGAGGATTTTATTTAAGCCATTTGGATACCAAATGGGTTAAATAAGAATAAGAATGCTTGGACCCTAATATAGATAAATTCATAAATAACGGTTATCGTCAAAGTCTTATATGGCCTAAGTTGCCGAAAAGACTGTGAATGTTTGTGTGAATGTGAGTGTGAATGTTTAAAAAAAAAAAAAAGCGGATACAGGGGGGTAAAAGAGTAATTACCCCCCTGCCGAGATTTAAAAAAAATACTTATTTTGGCAAAAAAATTTATTTTTAATGTAAAATTTTAAATATTAATTCTTAAAAATTTAATTTGTATTTATATTCTGGCAAACAAGTACAGAATGCGCCTTTAAATTACCGAAATTAAGAAAAAAATTGTGTCATGTGCGACCAGTCACACCAGATTACCCCCCCTGAGAAACACCTCTGGATCCGCCCTTGTGTATATACCACCAATATTATTCACAAAACGTATATTGTGCATAGTATTTAGCAAAATTTTAACAATTGTATGATTGTATTATTTAGGCTGTTCAGGTGATTAACAGTCTCAACCGCCGACCAAGATAGATTAAAAGAATTTTTAATCAATGTTTTTATTACTATATAAAAATTAACATTAAAATTCTTAGAAAATTATTATTACTTTATAATAAAAATAAAAATAAGTTATTTATTAATTACAGAAATAGATTTATTTCCACGTTAAAATAGTTTTTTCTAAACACTCCATTAAATTATATGTATACTAGACGCAAAGCCCGCCTTCGGCGGGGCTTTCCGTCTAGCCGGGGCTGCGCCCCCTGGACCCCCCTGCTCGCCTTCGGCTTATATACATACCGGTACATACATTTTCCCTTTTCATTTTTATATATAGAGTTTATTTTAACGGTTAATTATTCATGAACTTAAGATTTTTTGTGAATAATATCCTTTCCGGGACTCTCCCGGTACACAGACACGCCGATATTTTAGAATTCAAAATGTAAATAAATAAAAAAAATCGTAAACATGGGTAAATATTTATATTTTGTTACCATGGCAACAATTTCTCCTAATTTTTATTTTTTTCTTATTTTAACGGTTAATTACTCATTAACTTATTGTTATTTGTGAAACAAAACCTGTCCGGGAGTCTCACAAACATACACAGAAAATTTCATCATAATTGGTTCAGTCGTTTAGGAGGAGTTCAGTCACATACACACGTACAGAAGAATTATATATATAAAGATATTTTTTTAATTTTAGAAGACTTATTATCCTCATTGAGCTCCTTAGTCAATCATCACCACAGCCATTTCGTTTCTTCATTGATGATATTTTTTTTTTTTTTGGGGGGAGGGGGAGAGAAATTTGAAATTTTAGGGGGGAAGAAGAATTTTATCCATTTACTGTATTTATTCTTAAGAATTTTTTTTTTCTAGGGAAAAGCCTTAAATTACGCCATAAAAACCCTCAATAGCCGACAAAAAATACAAAACATTCCCCGTTGTTTACCCCTGGTGCATCCTATCCGTAATTTGGCATAATTATAGCCTAAAACCACTCCCAGAAAATTCTCTACCCATTCCATGAAAATCTGCCCAGCAGTTTCGGAGTCTATGCGTTACAAATTGACAGACAGACAGAATTTGTTTTTGATAAAATAGCAAAAGTAATAAAATATAATATATAGATATAAAAGTTCAATTTTAACCTTTTCATGTGGACGATCACATTTATAGATAAACTAATAATATGTAAAATGGGATATAAAAATATTAATAGAGAATACCTTTTAAACTTTTTGTGGTCCATGTAGGGAGATTCGTGTAATTATTGCCTGGATTTTTTTCGTCCAATCTTAAATCACTCGCTTTAAATCTCTTGATTTAATTCACGGATTTGAGGCAAGAGAGGAGAAAAAGAAAAAGTAAGATTTAAACTTTCGACCGTTGGTTCTCGTTGAAACATTTTGTAAATTAAAATGAAATATACAAATTAAACACTAGGTTATTTGTTTCAAAGGTTTTATTAATTAAAAATTAACACTTGATACGTATTTCGACAATTCCTTGTCATCATCAGAAGTGATTACATTCTAAATGTTGTCGTAATAGGTATCAAGTGTTAATTTTTAATTAATAAAACCTTTGTAACAAATAACCCAGTGTTTTTTTTTTAACCCTTTTCGGCTACAGAGGCCATTTAGGGGTTATATCTTTATTCATACAAATAAATACAAGTACCGATGGCTACCGGAGGGCGTTCAACACGCTGATTACTCGGGGTCACCAATCCCTAGTGTTTAGTTTGTATATTTAATTTTAAAAGAAAAAGTGTTATAAGCTTAAATTAATTTCCACTCTCTTTATTAAATCAATCAACAAAATTTTCAAACTTGTTAATAATTCTTGAAATGAAATTTTATTCCCTGTTTAGAGTGAGAATAAATAATAAATTATCTTGGATTAATCTCTTTGTGAAGAAGAAAAAGACCCTCTCTCTCTCTTTAAAAGCTTTGCAATGTACTGTATTTTAATCTGGCAAAATCCGAGAAACAGCAAATTATATTTTATACATAGGCCTATAATAAGATGATGAGAGAAAGAGAGAAGTAATAAGAAGTCTATGATTTATTTAATTTATTATTTGGTGAGAAGTTGCTGTTGAGGTTCGAAATTGAGAAAAGATTTTTTTTTTTTTTTAAGAAAAGATTCACACTTTTTTGTCATTCACACTCACATGCACCCACACATTCATACAGTCTATTCGGCAACTTAGGCGATTTAAGACTTTGACGATAACCGTTATGAATATATAGTATTTGGGGTCCAGGCATTCTTATTTAGGCCATTTGGTATCGAAATGGCTTAAATAAAATCATCGGAATGCCTGGGGTCCGAACCCGCGACTTTATAGCAGCTGTTAGCACGCTAACCTCTACACCAAACCCCCGAGGGCTGAGAAAAGATAAATACAGGGGCAAGAATAAAAAGAATCTTTGGATTTAGCATCATCGGCGTCCTTTTTTAACGCCCCCTTTATAGATAATCTGTAATTTAAGACTTTAAATTAAATTTAAAGTGAACCGTTTACATATTTAATCCGCCTAGTGACTTTAACTAAACGTCTGAGATCCGTGTTCAAATCCTGGGCTTGCTTGATTTTTTTCATTAAATAAAAATATTTATTTACATTTGCATTTATATATTTTATGAATGTAAAAAAAATCTTGAGCAGGCACAAACGAGAGAATCAATTCGTTTGAAACTAATTTTTTATTTTTATTTTATTTTTTTTAGGAGGTAGCATGAAATACAATTTTTAATAAATGGTTGGGGATTCAATTTTATTTCTAGTCTTCTCTAAAGGTACAAAAACTACAAGCTTCATTAAAAAAAAATCGTTAATAAAATTTTCGATCAGTCCAATTTTCAAATCAATAATTCTTTTTTTTTTTTTGATATTTTTCCCAATAATTTGAACTTTTCTACAATAAGTAGAATTCAATTTTTTCAAGATGAATAAATTGAAAATATTTTTTATAAATAAAATAAAATTCCTTCTTCACTAGAAATTGGTTGTTTGCACTCTACGGTAGACTAGGTAGGGGCAGGGGTTGGCAACCTGCGGCTGGCTCGCGAGCCAAATGCGGCTCTTGGATGTGAAGCTGCGGCTCTTTAGTTCCATATGCAACATAGTAAATAATGTTTAGCAGGCCGGAAATAATTAAAGTTTAAAAAAATTCAGAAAAATTTTTGAGTTCGGCCCCCCCCCCCCGAAAAAAATTTCTATATACGCCCCTTGGCAAGAAAAAATTTTGCGGCTCTTCAAAAACTTTGAAATTTTGTAAATTGTAATTTTTGGTTCTTCCGACTCAAAAGGTTGCCGACCCTTGGACTAGGCTATAGCAATATGAGAGTTTGAAGTTGATTTTAAGTCATCTAAATGAGGTTCAGGTGGATTTTATATTACTAAAAAAAGAAGAGAAAGCAACTAATAGTCTATCATTTATTTCCCTCAGTGCTGGCGTTTCGGTCCTAATTAGGACTATCTTCAGAGCATTAGGGTTGTCATCATAAATATGAAATTAAACATTTCAACTTTACATTAATATAGTTGGTGAAGATTTTTTTAAACTATTCTACCCGAGCTCATTTTAAGACTAATAATATTATTTTAAAAAAATTTGGTTAAGTTAGCATGATTGGTTTTTGAAAATATTAAGAATTCTTAATATGAATATAAAATATTACAAGTGCTTGAAAGTTAAAAAAAGGTGGAGTTAATTGATTTGGCTATTATCCATATTAAAAAAAAAAAAAACTGATGAAAGACTTTTTTTTACCTTTAACAGCATTGAGTTTGTTCCCAACCATCTGCTTAGCCACAAACGCCGCCATCTTGTTGTAGAGGAGTTTGTTGTTGTTGCTGTTGTTGTATCAACTGATGAGGTAGGGAGAGAGAGGTCAATAGAGGCAGTCAGTCAGTGATGTTGATTGTGTTTGTCACCCAATCAGAGATCTAAACAAACAAACAAAACAAAGCGTCAATTATTAAAATAGATAACTATGAGTATAGTTACGTAGAATCCTGACTTTCCTCTACCCAATGGCCATAGTCTCCCTAAATCTCTCAAAATCAAAGCCATTATGCAATTAAAATTTATATAAAATTTAAACAAATAATGTATGAGAGATTTAAATATATTAATTATATAATTAAATTAAATACTTAATTAGATCTCGTTATATTCTTTGAAATAACCAAGTTTGAAATCTTGAAACGTAATTTTTTTTTTCATTTTTTACGAATAACATCTGAACTACTGAACGAATTGTCATGAAATTTGCTCCAGGCCAAGAGACTATCGTCCTAATTATTAAGGTTGAATTTCAAAAAATTTGGTTCAAAGGAAGCTGAGAAAACCGTGGTTTGGAATAATAATTTACCGCACATTTTTTACCGCTCCCTGGTGCCTGATTCACTTCTAGTTTTAATGCCTTCTTAGACCCACTTGGCACTACAAATTTTCCAAACCTCATCCTAATCCGATGAATATTTCCGGAGATTTAAGCAAAAATAAGCACACATGTATATTTAAGCACATTACAATTTTTTTTTTTTTTTTTTGAATTTCTAAGGTCGTTAGGAGTAAAAAATCTGGTGTGACAAGCACAGAACACGACTTTCGATTACCGAAGGTAAGAGAAAGTTGTGTGCTGAGCGACCAGTCACACCAGATTTTTTTGAAAGGAGTGAGTAGGGCTGGACGGTAAACCGGTTTACCGGTAAAACCGGTAAAAATTTTTTACCGAAAACGCGGTAACGAACCTCTAATTCGATAAAAACCGGTTTTTTTTCGAAAGTCGGTAAAAACCTATTTTTTCGGGCGGTAAAAAATTTTGGTTCCGCGAGGGAAAAAAAAATGTAAAAATGTTTCGGCAAAAAATTGGCTCTCTAAAAAAAAGGTAAAATATTTTTTCGGCCTGGGAAAAATTTTGGTTCCGCAAAAATGTTCCGCGGCGGCAAACTTTGGTTCCGCGGGCGGTAAAAAATTTTTACCGACTTTCGAGAAAAACCGGTTTTTTTTCATTATCGAGGTCGGTAATGAAAATCCATTACCGTCCAGCCCTAGGAGTGAGGTCTAAGGGATATTGAAAAGGGAATAATAATTAATAGGGCCATAAAATAGTAAAGAATAAATACTAGACGTTTTTTACGTAAGCCTTTTAAGTACATAAAAACAATACAATTAAAAAAAAAACTATATTTATTTCTAAAAGGTTAACAAACCAATGCTGGTTTCGATAACATTTCAGCTTATCTTCTTCAGTGAGTGGTTTTGTACCTGGAAAGGTTTATATTCAATTTTAAAATTTTTTGATATTAATACACATTAAAAAAATTTTTTATCTTTTCATAGGTGATCTTTCTAAAAAATCCCTCTCCAGGAAACAAACCTTTGTATAAACGCCCGCACTTTTGTTATTAACATACATGGATTAAGATTATATTGCGACTAGTAATTTTGTCTTTTATTATATACGGTAAAAAAACATCTAAGAATAGTCTCTACACATCTATGGGTTATT
>JAKCPI010020774.1:0-36763 GCA_023213315.1 Euborellia annulipes
ATATTTTATGTTTCTATAAAGAAATTAGATACCACCAACCGAGTTTTTCATATTTCTACTTTATTTATTACCTTATAATTCTAGTATAAACAAGAGATAACACCATGCATCCTCAAAATTCACGTAACATTTTATTAAAATTTATATTTGCATCTCTCCTTTCAATGATGACAGTCTATATTTTCAGAAAATTCATATATAATAAAATCAACTAAATCAAGGATTACGTATAAATTTAGTTATTTCTAGAATGAGAGAGAAACTTTTTTTCTTGTTTCTATTAAAAAAAAAAAAAAAAAAAAAAAAAAAATACTGATGTAATATAATCCCTGAAATTATTCCACACCCAAAAAATTCTTATCGCGTGTGAAATTCAATCTTTTTTAAATGACTTTTTTTTCTTACTTTACTCTCCCATGTCCACTTAACAAATTAAAATTTAATTTTTTATTTCAAACGAATCATTCGTTTAGTTGAACTTTTTTTCCAGATACAAATTGATTTTATTAATATATGAAAATTTAAAAAATTAAATTAAAAACAACAATAAGCTATAAGGTTTAAAGATTTATTAAAAATTAACATTTTTAAATACATTCCATTTTTTTCCCTTTTTTATAATTTGTTTTTTTAATAATCACGTTTTAATAATAGCTCTTATTGTTGATTGTTGAGGCGGTCGACTGTTGACTTTCCCCGCCCCTCTCCCTTTGACGAGGTGGGGGTACCCCCTCTTCATTGATCGCACTGAGAGAGCTTCCCCCACCATTAGCTCTCTCCCCCTCCGTTCATGCGCATTGCTCAACTCTTTCTGTTCTCTCCTCTCCGCAGACGAGGTGGTCGCTGTACGCTTCCTGGCCGTGATTTCTACGTTTCTGCCTAAAAAAGACTCAATATAATCAGGTAAATGATGTATTTTTTATTCAAAGTTTGTTTTAAAGTAGATATTTATTTATTAATCATTAATTTTATTTTAAACTCATTCTATCTTTGAAAAATAACAATGTTATGTTGTAAACACCTCATATTTATCTAATAAAAGATAGATTTTGTTCTTTATGGTGTGCTTAATGAGTTGAAATATTTAAAAGGAAATGCATAGTAATCAAAATAATAAATTACTTTTTAATTTTGTATATTAATAATAAACATTTTTATTTTCCGTTCCTATATAAGGTTGAATAAAAAGGGAATAATATAAAATCAAACTTTTTAATTACAGTATATAGATATAAATAGTGAAGCCCCTTTAATATTACCATTTCATTCATTTTATACATTTCCTTTTAAATATTTTTCTATCTAATATGTTGAATAAATTTTTTTTTATTTCAGTTATTTTTAATGACGAATTTTATTGATATAGGATGGGCTTATGATATAAACGAATTTTTTTATAGAAACTTTTTTGGTTATTTTATTGCTTCTTATCATTCAATGAATTTATTATACATGTTCCAAATTGTTATCTACTTAACTAAGGCAATAGATCTATTTTTTTAGAAACCGACCGAAGTTTCGGTTTCGGCCAAAATTCATTTATTTAAAATTCACTTTTATATAGACCTATCTTTTTTAACAAAAAATATTTAAGTTTTTTTTTTTTTATTTAAACATGCATCGTAGTTAAATTCTATTTGTTATCCTCCACCCCCCTTATCGTTGATCACAAACACCTGAAATCAACAAAATCTAAAAACAAATATTAATTAATTGGCGGCCTTGGCCAAGATTATGAAAATTGCCTTCTCTTCAAGTGGTAGAACTAAACGCGTTGAATTATTTCACTAACACTTGTTGTGCCAGGAAGATCTTATTATAGATTATGTTATGAAATTTAATCGATTTATGATTAAGGCCACCAAACCATATTTAGGAAATTTTTTGGTAGAATTCAAATTAGTTGGACGGATAGATTAATTTAATTTCGGAATTTCTATCGAGATTTGTGTTCTATCGTGTATTGTATTTCAGAAGGGATGAATTTTCACTTTATTCAAGAGACAAGATCAAATTTGATCATTTTTTTTTATTTGAATTCATATTCAGGCCTACTCTCTAAGCAAAAATGTTAACTTTTAACATCTGTAAACATTAATTCATTTTAACACTTCCTTGCCTCAAATAGCTATTCTGTAAACAAAAACATTAAAGCCAAAGCGTTAACATTTAGTAAATAGTGTTAAAAATTCATGTCCTGTCTAGGGGGTGCCTTTAATATTTTAACGTCGTGTTTAAAATAAACAAAACAAACTTAACCTAAAAAGTAAGGTTATGATTTTGATAGCTTTGAAATAAAAGCAACATGTTAACGTCGCTGTTAAAACTTTGTTTAGAGAATAGCATTTATTAATGCTGGTTGTTTTTACAATACTTTTTAACACCCAAATGGGAGTCAACAAATATTGATTTTAAATTTTAACTTCTGTTTTTAGAGAATAGACCTGATTGTGTTGAATTTCCATTCGAGTTAAAAACTCATTGCTTGAAATAAATAGATTATTTGATTCTCATATTATATATCTTGTTAGCTACTATCAATATTGACTTTTCATATAGATTCAGAAAGGCCCGCGAACTTGGTGTAGAGGTTAGCGTGCTGGTTTTGTATTCAAAGAGTCGCGGGTTCGGATCCCAGGCAGTCCGATGATTTTATTTAAGCCATTTGGGTACCAAATGGCATATACTCTCCGAGGTGGGGACTTAATTGTGGCACTCGCTGTTCCTATAGTAAATTTTTTTTTTAATTAGATTTTAAGGCCTTTTTCTGCAGCGATGACTATTTAAACCGTTCATATTTATTTCAATTGATTAGTAAGTTATCCAAAATTCAAACACTAATCCCTCAATCAACACGTCGATACATGGGGGAGAAGTAATCTCAACATCATCATCCACTTCTTCATTCGAATTATTCACCCGGCTGTCCCAAATATTCATCTGGTTAATTTATTAGTATATCTTCCACCGAACAAACTTATATTCCTCTTGGTATATAAGAGAAAGTAAAATATCATCTATAAAATAACTATGCTTACATTCTTCATAAAGCTGATAATGGTAGCCCCTTAATTGGCGAACACCTATAGAAGTAAATTTATATTACATTTCATTTCTTTAATTATCATCATTATTTAGATGACTTTAAAATGATCCAAGGCGGCATCATATCAATGATTTCTCTTTAATTAGAGTTCCTTAACTTTTCTCCATAATCTTCATTTTTTTTTAACTAGTTATATAATAATAACAACACAATAATGTATTTTGCACCAGGACCAGTTAGTATTTAGAGCCTCGTCATAGTGAGTGTCTATTTCTTTTAATCACTTTACAAACCGGTTATACTTCGATATATATTTTGTTATTTTATCACTCACTTTTCATTTCATCCTGTGGAATCCTGATCTATTTCATAAATGAGATGGAAAGTAAATAAAGTGGGTCTAAATGTTTTGACGTAATTTTTTCATTTTTATTAATGACATTTACATTTTAGAGATGATAAATTAGGAAGAATTTTTAATTTAGTTTTAAAGATTTCATAGAGTATATAATCAAATGTCAGAGCAAATGTCAAAAACCTGGACCAATTTTTGCAATAAGACGTTTTGATAAACATTCCTATTATGTTATATAAATGAAAATTAAAACAAGTTTAGACAAAACGTGGAACATTTTTAACTTCTTAACTAGGATTGTAATTGAAATAAATTTAATTGATTTATTGACGACAAATTTCTTTAAATACAAGAAAATATATTCCGCGGTTTAAGTAAAAATGAAGTTATAAATGATAAAATCATAATCCTTATCTTGGTGCATAATTCTTATATTTATGATTGCTGGCTTCCATATTGTAAAGAACCAAATTTTAATGGATTAAAAAGGCCACTTTGGGGCTGGGGTTGCCCTATTCCTGGATATATGAATAGCCCTGCCCAAGCAGCATTTAAAGTTTAAATGACTACACTGTTACCTTGAAGTTAACTTTAAAGTAATTTTTACCAGAGAGCGCAACGTATTTATATCGGTATGATTACCGGATAATTCCCAAAGTGGGGAATAGGATTGTGGTCTTTTTTACTACACAAAAACTTTAGCTGGAACAGTAATAATCACGTTACAGATTCGTAATAGGTACCTAATGGTTATGTGAAGGTTTGGTAATTTTTCCCAATTATTCGATAGTTGAACCCTCGGCTTTCCATTCGTTTATATTCGGAAATTCTTTTAAAGAAATGGCATCATGCAAGTTTATCAAGAAATATGTCTATTTTAATGGTAAAAGAAGATGGCCGAAAAATGTTAAATTTTATTCACAGGCGAAAGAGGACATGGATTGGAAGAAAATACAAACGCTCGAAATTTTTTTGTTAAATATAATGATTATACTTCGTATAAAATTGTGCGCCCTAACAAATATGTAGTTTTACGAATATTTTTTTATAAATGTCAAAATAAATAAAACCAACATTTTCAAAAAAACGGCTAATAATCATGTTTAATTATTTTGGTAGGTACAAATTTACATAAGTTTGTAAGTAATGGTCTTTATTTATCATAAATTATTGTTTATTTCATTAATTGGCAGGTTAAATAATAATAACCATTATACAATACGACATCTTTATTTAAATATTACTTTAAAGTATTATTTTTCACTTTTAAGTCATTTTGACTCTTTTTATAGTAAGAATTCCTTAAAAATAATAAACTGAAGAGACATTTTTACTCTACAGTGACAAATATTACCTTTTAGTTATTTTTATAAGTTATTTTAGGTTAGACTTACTTATAGGTTATATTAAAGGTTTTTTTTTATGGGAAAATAACTTCAGAAATTACGTCGAAATTTTATCACTTTTACCGTAACAAAGTGGTGGCTGCTACTTGATTTTATTACTTCAAAGTAATTTTTATTTTAAAGTAATATTTGCCACGATAGCGCTACTAACATTTTTACTCTTGAGTAAAAAAAACTTATAAGTAAATTCTTTGAGTAAATTTCACCAAATATTTACCTATGAATATTACCATTAGGTAGACAACTTTGAAGTTTAATTTGGTAGTAAAAATAACGTTATTTTTCCTGTGCTATTTACTTTAAAGAAAATTATTACTAAAAAGTTCCATAAATAAGTTTAATTAACTACATTTTTCCTCTCCAAAAGTAAAAAACTTTATGCTAGTAATTCTTACGGAAAATGCTGTTGGGTGGTTCCTAAAATTTCATCAGTTTTGCTCCATCAGCTCTAGTTTTAGAGATAGAGAAAATTAAATTTTGATAGAAAATGTGCCCTAAAGCGGCTCTTATTTTTTTTTTTTTTAAACATTCACACTTTTTTCTCACTCACACTCACACACACATTCACACTGTCTTTTCAGCAACTCAGGCCATATAAGACATCTACGATACCCGTTATTGATTTAATATACATATATGGGGTCCAGGCATTCTTATTTAAGCCATTTGGTATCCGATTGGCTTAAATAAAATCATCGGACTGCCTGGGGTCCGAACCCGCAACGTTTGGTATACGAGGTTAGCACGCTAACCTCTACACCAAGCCCGAGGGCAGCTCTTATTTTGAATTTCCTCGATTACTTCAAAGCTTTACCTCTTGAAAATATGTAGATACATTGAAATTTAGAGTTTCATGGTTATTATTATACTTTACTTTTTACTTTTTTCCTTTTTGAACTATTTTTGAAAGCTTTTTTTTTTTAAGTCATAAAATGTTTTTAAGGTGCGCGTCTCAGGGTGCTAATTTTGAGAGATTCCAGCAGCCACAATTTTGAAGCTATCGACCTCAAATTTTTTTTTAAATTAAAGCTATTTAAAATATCTACAACTATAGAAGCCCTTTTTTTGATTTTCGAAAAATAAAATTTTTTTTTTAGATTAATCGCATTAAATAAAAGATATTTTTAAAAAATTCGCTCTATATCTTATAGATAATTAAATTAGTATCATTATGTTAAAAAATAATAAATTTTTTACCCTTAATTAATTAGCTGGAATCTTTAATTAAAATGAAATGGAATAAATCCCTTGTATTCCTATGGGAAAAACTAACGCCATCTCTTGCCGTCTCGAGTAACTTGGTAGTGAATGGTCTTCTAACGGCTTTTCGAGATGCGCACCTTAAGCGATAGGAAGCTACTGAAAAGTTTTATAAAACATCTAGGCATATTCTCGATTGAAAAGAGATACATTTTGAAATTTTATAAAGTTTTTTTTATACATGATGATGGAGTCAGGAAAAAAACAAGACGATTGCAGCCAAATATTCTTTTATTTCAATTCTCGCCCTCACAGCTGACGTTTCGGCCCGAGGTCTAGGCCATTTGGCTGCAATGGTCTTGTTTTTTTCCTGACTCCATCATCATTAAGCATACAGCCACAGATCTTTATCCTTTTTTTTATACTATAAAATTTCTTAAGATAACGTTCTTCTTAAATGTTTAATTAAAATCTTTTATACCTCTTTATTAAACAGTTAAAAAAAAATTTAATTTAAGAAATTATATCGTATATAAAATATCAAGATAATATTCCAGTAAAGTTTTTTATAATGTCTGATATCACTCTTTTGGTTCACCAGTCTTGAGATTGTTTAGTTTTTTTTTTCTCCTCATTATTTTTTATTCTGGCAATTTGCTTATACCTATTGGTTTATTAAGACGAAATATTTCTTTCAAAATTAGTGAATTTTTTTGATTATTGTTTAATGCACCTATCCCTCTTATTACTCGGTAGATAGGTTCATCAGAAAAACGTGTAAATTGACTTTTTAACTTATTGAATGCAAAACCGTATAAATCAAAAAATATATCACAAGGCATAATTTTGTTGTTTATTAATTATGAATCTTTTTTTCCTCAGTCGAAATTATAGGAGATTTGATATAGAAATACGTTTTTACTTTCTCTTACCTCTATATATGTTAATATATAGACAAAGTAGGCCTATTGGATTCATGTCAAAAATTCGATGTCGAGATTTTGACGGATATACACGCTTTGAAGTTCATTGAATCAAAAAAAGTGGATTTCGCGATATGATCTCTGTGTGTGTGTCGGTCTTTGAACAAAATATCTCAGGAACAAAAAGAATTAGGAGCTTGAAATTTTATATTTAAGTTAGCTATCCCTCTAAGACGTGAGACAAAATTTTTTAACAAAATTGGCCAAAAAGTACTAGTACTTTACTGATGTACTTTTTCAGTTTTTTCGATTTTCTCAAAATTCGCTCCAACGATTTTGATAAAATTCTAAAATCAATTAGTTTTTAGATGCTCTTTCAAATGTATATTCTCATTTTGCCATTAAAATCTTCTGAAGACTACTTTACTCTTGTACTTCATAGAAAAAAGATAGGAGATATGGAAATAAAATATAATTATTTTCCAAAATACTGTATATAAATTTTACATCTTGAATTCACATGTGATCTACTGTCGGAAACTGAATATATGCCGACAAAAAATCTGGTGGGACAAGCACAGAACAATTTTCGATATATTCCGTAAGCATGTTGAACACGAAACGTCTCCGTTAGTTATTTTCTTCTGATTTTATTCGCCTTTTGAATTAATTTAAAATTTCGCTAGAATATTTTCTAATCATTCAAACTCCATCTTCATTGACCTAATAGATATTCCTTATTGTTGTAATTCTAATTATTTAGAAACTCTCCAGTTTATTGTTTTTTTGTCGTAAAAGTTATAAACTCGTAAATAAGGAAGACAATTTTACTATCTCTTACCTCTATATAGAAAGAGAAAGTAATTTTTTTAGTAAAGATAGACACTTAGTGATGGCAACCCTTTTTCAAATTTTCCCCATTTCACTTGATATTTTTCTATTTTCTATATTCTATATTTTTTTTTATCGTGCTTTTTAATTCGCAATTAACAACGTTTCTACTGCTACTTCAGTTAAGTTTATAAACTTCAGGACTCAAACTGAGTGGGGTTTGTTATGTCTCGAGCTCCAAATACATATATTGTTTCACACTTTTGTTTTTTGATTTCATTCACTTAATCAAATTTCATTAATTTTTTTGATAATAAATATTTTGATCCAATTATTTATAAAAAAAAATCTAATAAAAAGTAGTAACTTCTATTTTCACGTTAAAGCTTTTCTCTAATTATTTCGCACCAAAAACCCAATTTTCTTCTCCTATACCAAGAATTAAGCATTTTATTTAATCTTTGTCTACATTTACTTTCGCAATCACTAAAACTTTATTAAAGGTTAAGGCAATGATTTTTTTTCCCTTGTCTTCTATAAAATACTCAAAAAGCAAGCAGTTTAACTTCTCAAAAGAGCGAGAGCAATTATTGTCGTCCTCCTCACATCCATCCTTCTTTTATGATATAGTTCGTAAATGGCTAGAAAGAAAAACGTTTAATCAATATTAAGAAAAACATTTGTTATTACTTGCTACAGTTTATTATCCATCCTGTATTTTCATTAAGGACATCCTAAAAAAATTATTTTTACAATGGAATTTCTTCTTTATGATTGACAAAAAATATTTAATGAAAAGAGAAAGGATTGTCTTGACAATGAAATGTGTGTAATTACAAAATTTTATGATTCAAGAAATTTTAATCTTCATTCTCATGTGTTTTTTTGAATCATCCGTAATCAAGAAAATTTTCAATCCTTAAAAAAAAAATCTGGTGATCGCACAGTACGCAACTTTCTCTTACCTTCGGTAATTGAAGGTTATTTTCTGTCCTTGTCGCACCAAATTTTTCGTGTCGACATATTCCATTACGATTCAACATGTAAAATTTTATAAGGTGCGAGTCTCAATGTGCTAATTTTGGGAGATTCCAGCGGCCACAATTTTGAAGCTATCGACCTCAAATTTTTTTTATTAAAGCTATTTAAAATATCTACAACTTATAGAAGCCCTTTTTTTTGATTTTCGAAAAAATAAAATTTTTTTTTAGATTAATCGCATTCAATAAAAGATATTTTTTAAAAATCCGCTCTATATCTTATAGATAATTAAATTAGTAATCATCGTGTTAAAAAATAATTAATTTTTTACCCTTAATTAATTAGCTGGAATCTTTCAAATGAAATGGAATAGACCCCTTGTATCCCTATGGGAAAAACTAACGTCATCTCTTGTCGCCTCGAGTAACTCGGTAGTCAATCGTGTTCTAATAGCATTTCGAGACGCGCACCTTAATGTTTATATTTTGTGACTATGGCTCCTATCTTTCCTATGAAGTACAAGAGTAAAGTGGTCTTCAGAAGATTTCACTGGCAAAATGAGAATATACATTTTAAAGAGCATCTAAAAAAAAATTGATTTTTTTAAATTTTAATCAAAATCGGAGCGAATTTTGATAAATGTGATTGAGGTGAATTGTTTATCCTCTAATGTCTTTTTTTTTTTTTATTAATGTTGTTCGGACATTAAAGGACTTTGTTAGATTAAAAGCTAATTTTTTAATATGTTATTAATCACTATCACATACGTATAAAATAAAATTTTGAAGCAGATCTGACGCAGGGTTATCGTGTAATTAATTTTTAAAACATGTAGTCTATGGGGAGTGTCGACGAAACGCACACATATCGAATTATATAGCCACCTCTGCAATAGATACAAAAAACAAAAAAACTTACATTTTATCAATTCACTTCCGAGGAATACGTTAAACATAAAATCAAAAGTTTCTGCCCAACGCTTTTAAAGATATTTTAACAAGAAAGTCAAAAAATTCTCCAAAATGACAGTTGCACATATTTAAAAATAAGGAAGTCTCGAGAGTCAGACCAGTCCGGCAACATCGCATAACATAATATACATTTCTCGCTGTCAGTTACATTTTTTTTTTTCAATTTTACGATATTTTTTCTCGCAAATCGTCCATTATGTTTAAACTGATTTGCATTAAACATTGTAATATATTAAATAAAATAAAATTGAAGGCTTTTAAGATTTAAAATAAATAGCTGATGAATGCAATGTTGCCAGTTCTATATTACGTGAAAAACTGCTCGAGTCAAAAGTCATTCATTTATTATTTTTGGTAATTAAATCTCAGCAAAAAACATCGGAGATGAAAAAGGGGGCGCTCGATTATTTTGCCCAGGTCGAGGGGTGAAATCAAAAAATGCCTCGCTTTCTGATTTATATAAAAGCAAGGAAATATTTTTCACTTAAATAAAACCCCTACAGAATTTTATTTGTTTCATATCCTCGCTTTTATATAAATCAGAAAAGCGAGGCGCATTTTTTGATTTCCCTCGACGCTGCATAGGGGTATTTGACGTAAAAACTCGATCAAAATAGAAAAACTCAAAGTTTACCTAAAGTGCTACCCAAAATGGATGTATCTTCATCTACTATAACCGGCTTATTGGAATCCAGCCCCTCCGACCCTTCTGGTTCGGCTATCTGATCACAATGTCAGTCGGAAGTCAGTCATTGTTTTAACAGCTTGCCTTGGTTTTAGGCGCTCTCATTTTCGTTACTCAGTTTTTTGTGCAAAATGTCTTCATGCGGCGGTCAACAGAAAAAAACGATTTGGGAATGTGGGAATTGAAGGTAAGCTCTCTATATTACAGTATATTTGATTAAGTTTGAACGTAATTATCACTGTTTTTTATAAATATCAAAAGTCGCTTTTTTTGAACATTTTTTTTAAAGAAAATTTCAGGTAGTACTTTTCTTATCCGTTAATCTATTGTATTTCTATCTGAAGAGGATCTATCCATAAAATTTTTTATTCCATTAGGGATGAAAATTACTAATATTAATAGATTTGTACCTAGATGACGTCATCGGGGAGCAAAGTAGTTAGAATTGTCTTTTCGCCACGTTAAAGATAGGACAAATTTGAGAATTTTGAATACCTCTCAAAAAGTCACTTTTGATCCAAAATGAAATTTTATATCAAAAGTATCGGGTTTTTGATAGTATCTATTTAGTATTTTAAATTTCATCCAAATCGGTCCAGCAGGGAAACCTGTAGCTTTGTCTAAAAATTTGAAAATTGAAGAAATGAATGAAAAAAAAGAAAAAAAAAGAAAAAAAAGAAAAAAAAAAAGGAAAAATAAGAGACTAACTTTTGACCTTCCGAAATCGGTAAAATCTCAACTTTGAGCCTCTGCCATTCTGTTTGGCACTGGAATTTTTTGAATTCGTGCTCAAAATAATCCTTATTTATTCTAGTTCAATATAAAAAAATTTGGCTCCGATATCTTAAAAACTTTTGAGATATTCGCCCAGAAAAGAGAAAAGTTTCTCAAAAAAATTTTTTCCGTCCCTATCTTTTTTTATTAAGGATTTAAATCATTCTTGATAATATAGTCTGGGGACGACTCGTCCATCTAAATGCAATGGGCCATTGGCATCTATTGGAATGTCAACTAAATGGTAGTATTAAGAGTTTCTTTGCTTTCTTTTGCTTTTCACATGCTCGGCGACGAGTCCTCCCGCGACTCTTGATTATTAACTTAATCCAATTATAAACTATGATAGGTCACGACTAAATTATAATAAGGAATTCTAGCATTCAAATTTTTTAATTTTATTTAAAAAAAATTTAGATTCTATTATGACTTACGAGGTACTATCCGAACAACCTTAAGAATCTAATTACGAAGCCAATTGGACAAGTTTTCACTTGAATAATTATTTCGATAATTTAAATTTTATTTTACTCTCTCTGTTAACATACTTATATTTAAAAAAATTTTTTAAAGCTCATTTTTTAAAAGGACATGTTTTCAATAAACAAGTTCATTTTTTTAAATTTAAATAAAAAAAAAAAAAAAAATCTCTTTTAGCTTACAGTTTTTAATTATGAACAAGAACTAAATTGTTTGACATTCTATTAACACTTTTTTTATATAAGCTACTGTGTATAGTAGTAATATGACATTTGTTAAATTGCATGATCAAATGAATTTTGTAGAGATGCCTTTGACTTTGAACATGTTAAATCAAATCAAAGCGAATATTAATGCACCGCTTTTCATTCTCCGATTTTCTGCCTTATAATTGATTTGGATGATCAATTCGTTCAAGAATATAGATTTAATAGATATCAGATTGAACTGGCGAGATGAATGGCGCGTAATTAAATCTGTTAATTAGTTTGTTTGCTCTCGGTAGCCCCAACAAAAGGCTGGGCTGCGCCGTTGGCCTTTGATGGTTGCGAAACCCTTGTTATTGGACTATGAAACGTATATATTTATATGTGCTGAATGCTTGGAAACATACAAGTCTGCAAAAAATAGCTAGTGAAGATGGAGTAGGAGTTGTATTCTAGATTAAATTAGTACACTACCTTGGATACCAAATGGCTTAAATAAGAATGCCTGAACCCCAATATATATATTTTTACTATCTCTTACCTCTATATATATGTGTTAATCTATATAGAGAGAAAGTATTGGAGTCACGTCAAAAATTCGATGTCGAGATTTTGATGGATATACACGTTTTGTCCCCTGAATCCAAAAAAGTGGTTTTCGCGACTTTGTCTGTCTGTGAACAAAATATCTCAAGAACGGAAAGAGCTAGGAGGTTGAAATTATATATTTAAGTTAGGCACCCCCCTGGGACGTGACACGAAGCTTTCGAACAAAAACGCTCAAAAGGGTACTAGTACTTTACTGATGCACTTTTTCAGTTTTTTTCGATTTTCTCAAAATTCGCTTCAATGATTTTTTTTTTTTAATTCATAAATCAATTATTTTTTAGATTCTCTTTAAAATGTATATTCTCATTTTGACATTGAAATCTTCTGGGGACCACTTTGCTTGTGTACTCCATGGAAAAGATAGGATAAATGGTTGCCATGGTAACAAAATATAAATATTTTCACATATAAATTTTACATCTTGAAAATTGAATGTACCTTACTGTCGGAAACTAAATATTTGTAGTCACGTAAAATCTGGTGGGACAAGCACAAAACACAACTTTCGATTATCGAAGGTAAGAGAAAGTTGTGTGCTGTGCACCAGTCACACCAGATTTATTTTTCCTTGCAATTTTGATGACTTGCAATCTCTGTCTCAGATGACGAAAAAGAGATGATGTTTAGATCTTTTTCGGTATCACTTAAGGTTGTTCGGATAGTACATCGTAAGTCATAATAGAATCTAAATTTTTTTTAAATAAAATTAAAAATTTGAATGCCAAAATTCCTTATTATAATTTAGTCGTGACCTATCATAGTTTATAATTGTATTAAGTTAATAATTTAATTACCAAAAATAATAAATGAATGACTTTTGATTTGAGCAGTATTTCACGTAATATAGAACTGGCAACATTGCATTCATCAACTATCTATTTTAAATCTTAAACGCCTTCAATTTTATTTTATTTAATATATTACAATGTTTAATGCAAATCGGTTTAAACACAATGGACGATTTGCGAGAAAAAATATTGTAAAATTGAAAAAAAATGTATCTGACATAGAGATAAGACACTTATGCTATGCGACGTTGCCAGGCTGGTCTGACTCTCGAGAATTCATTATTTTTAAATATTAGCGACTGTCATTTTGGAGAATTTTTGACTTTCTTGTTAAAATATCTTTAAAAGCGGTCAGCAGAAACTTTAGGTTTTATTTTTAACGTATTCCTCGGAAATGAATTAATAAAATGTAAGTTTTTTGTTTTTGTATCATTTGACAGATGCCTATATAATTCGATATGTGTGCGTTTCGTCGTTATTCCCCATAGGCTACATGTTAAATTTCAATTTTTAAAAATTAATTACACGATAACCCTGTGTCAGATCTGCTTCAAAATTTTATTTATACGTATTTGATAGTGATTAATAACATATTAAAAAATTAGCTTTTAATCTACCAAAGTGCTTTAATTTCCGAACAACCTTAATGATATTTAAATTAAAAAATCAGATATTTAAATTAGTTGGCAGCCATTATAATTGTAATAAATTTTAAACCTTATCAATAAATTGAATATTTAATTCGCTTCGATCTTTAACTTGGTCCATTTAAAAAGTGCAAGAGATATTTTATTATTTATAGGCCTACGTATGAAGTATATTTTTTTCAATTTCATACTTGAATATGTTGTTTTTGCATATTTAATTTTTATGCCTCCCACGTAGATGTAATCATTGAATTGAGTGAAAGTGGAAAGATTTTCTTGAGAAGACCCCCTTTAAATAAATAATTTAATTCAATTTTAAATACAGAGTCTATGATAAAAAATTCGTACATTTGGTAGATTTAAATTTTCAAGAGTGGATATTTACTTTTGAATTAACACTCGCAATAGTTAGGCGTTTTGGTTGTCTAAGCACAAGACTAAAGTCTCTTCTCTCGTGGTTAAAAATAAGCACCGACTGTTACTAAAAAAATAATTTATTTATTTGTCTTTATATTTATGCGACAAATATTTATTTCCAATTGAAATAAATATTGTACTACCGAAAAAGGCTGCTTTAAGGTGCGCTTCTCGAGTGCTAATTTTGAGAGATTCCAGCGACCATATTTTTGAAGCTATCGACCTCAAATTTTTTTTAAATAAAGCTATTTAAAATATCTACAACTTCTAGAAGCCCTTTTTTTGATTTTCGAAAAAATATATATTTTTTTTAGATTAATCGCATTAAATAAAAGATATTTTAAAAAAAATTCGCTCTATAACTTAAAGATAATTAAATTAGTAATCATTGTGTTAAAAAATAATTAATTTTTTACGGTTAATTAATTAGCTGGAATCTCTCAAATGAAATGGAATAAATCCCTTGTATCCCTATGAGAAAAACTAACGCCATCTCTTGCCGCCTAGAGTAACTCAGTACAGAATCGTCCTTCTAACGGCTAATTAAGTTTCATCTAACTTGTAAGTCAATTCACAATTTTGAATATAAAAATAAATTTTAAACGAAACTTTTAGTTTAGTCCAGTAAATTAACAATTGAAAATAAAAATAAAAATACCCCTAGAACCAAGTTGTTTAAAAGGAGGCCTTCTCAATATATTGTTTTTCTACCACTACCTTAATTTATTTTATTTATTCCTCGTTTATATTAAATGAACAATTGAAACTGGTTTGAATAGAAATTTCCATTTGGTCATCAAAATTAGCCACTTCCTTTTTTATTTTTTTGCTGACAAGCCGTCCTTTTTCCATTCGTTCGATATAATGTATATTTAATAAAACTCCAATTTTTGGTTAGACCGAACAAAATGAAGAATAATTGGGAAAAGAGAATATGAAAAAAAAAAATCAATGAAGGTTGAATAATATGAAAATATATGCAGATGACAAGAAGATTGGAAGTCAAATTAGAGTCTTAGAGAATATGAAATGAGTAGAAAATTATCGAGTCATGGGACATGTACCATTTGTAATGAACTTTGTGCGTCTATCGAATATCAACATCTCGTAAAAAGGCAAATTATGAGTGAGACTTGCTAACTTCTCTAACAAAACCTGTCAATCACTGACTTGAAATAAAAACTTAAGTTTTGTTAATATTTTGATAAAATCATTCTTAAATTCTAAATAAATTTATTAATAATTTTTAATTATAAAATAATATCTTCTATATACGGTACTACGGTACGTTGCAGAGTGTCTGTCACGTTTTGTTTACAGAGACGAATAGTTTATATTTGTAGCGTCAAAAAATTCCTCTTTCCGGGTGAATATTTTTTTTTAATCCAATTAACCTAAAAAAGAAGTATAATAATAATAATTTACCGTAATTAATTATTTAATACTATTTAAATTTGTATTTTTTTTTTAAATACCAAAATAATTTTCAAAACCTGTACTTAGTAATAAATCCATTCTTTAATACCATCATTTATTCATACCGTATTATCTCATATATTTCCTTTTTAGGGAAAAATATTTCTATTCCACAATGGAATTTTTCTCTCTCTTTTTCTGAATATAACATTTTTCACTATAATTACAAAAAAAAAAGATTAATTTTTCTTCAACCCACAACTGTTCTGACGTAATTTAAAGTTAAAGAGGAATTTTTTTTCTTTAAAAATTAGACCAATTTTTTTTTTTTTCAAACTCAATTAAATTGAATTGGTTGTGATCTCCCCTCTCTTTTAAATAATTATGGGTATTTTTTTTCTTTCAATTTCTTAACCAGTCAGTCATCTCTGCTGAACAAGATAATTACATTTCAGCCTATTTGTGTCTTGGGGTGATATGAAACACCCGTTTGGCACCTGAATGTCTGCCTATACAGGAATTTCCGTGGTGATTTACTCATTACATACCAGTTTTTTTTTAAGAAGTCGCCTACACGTCTGATTGCCCAATAGATTTGGTAGGAGTGTCTCTCTCTCTTGGGAGACACATAGACACAAACACATACACCAATCATCGCTAGTATTCGTGACTTGAATCGGTTAGATATTAAATCTGAAATTTGTTATCATTTGCCGAATTTGAAACCTTTTAAAATAAAACAAAATAAATGGAGCCAGTTGTGATGTAACAATTTATCGTCAGCATCAATATCAAAAAAATATATTCATTGTCAGTATATAATATTTTACTTCAGCACTTTTTTTTATGAATAGGCATATATAAACATGATTTGATGAATGAGTAGCATATATTTAGCGCAAATTGATATGACTGTGTGGGTGTAATGATTTTAAACATTAAGGGAAGGAATTGAGCTACGAGGTTGAAATTTTATATTTAAGTTATGTAGTAAGTTAAAATAAGCTTTTGAAGAAAACCGGCCAAAAAGTACTAGACCTTTACTGAAGTAATTATTTGGAGTTTAGACTTTCACAGTTGTTATCATTAGTAAAAGAATTAGATTTTTGGTTTATTTGTAAAAATTACAACATTTCGGTCACACATTTTGTGGTCTTCTTCAGTTTCAATTCAGCTAAAATTATGACAATATAATATAATTATGAAAATCTGAGCTGAATTGTACTTGAAGAAGGCCACAGAATGAGTGGCCGAAACGTTGTAATTTTTACAAATACTCCACAGTAAGACCGAAAATAAAATTACAAGTACTTTTTCAGTTTTTTTTTTCGATTTTCTCAAAATTTGCTCTAAAAATTTTGATTAAAATTCATAAATCAACTATTTTTTAGATGTTCTTTAAAAAGTTTCTCAGTTTTTGGTGAAAATTGTTTAAGTACACTTTACCGATGTTTCATATGGCTTCAGTAGCCGAAAGGGCAAAATTAAAAAGAAAATTTGATAACAAAATTACAATTTATTTATTTAACCTGGCGTCAAATACATTCCTTCCCTTTTATTAACTTTATTTTTAGCAATTATTACTCAGTGTACCCTACCACTGGACCACAGCACAGCATTCGGTTATTTGAATTCTCAGCATGCTATTTTACTCATCAGGAAAAATCGATACAAATCCGAAGCCACAAATTTCTTCCTGAGCGAATTTAAATAACCGAATGCCGTGCTGTGGTCCAGTAGTAGAGCACACTGAGTACAAATCGGTGGATCCGATTTTCGACTCCAGGCGGCACTATAACTTTTGTCGCCTATTTAAATTAATAGGCCTAAATATTAAATTTATAAATTTTCTTCATGGCTTACAAACTTTATGTATTTAATATCTTATATACAGTATATCCATGGTAAAGCCCGCCGAATCAAATTTCCCTCTCCCGCTCCACTTCCTGTAACTCTAGCCAATCAGCGCCCTGATAGGCATTATTTTATAAGTAACCAGGAGTTATCCAAACTAGGTCTGATTTTTTTCTATAAACCACTCTTTTGTCTTTGATTCCCCACATTTCCTTTCTCTCATTTCCCAAATATGATAGACTACTATTTTAAAACCAATTTAAACATCATTCACTTCGAAAAAATTTTTCTGACTAGTAAAAAAAAAAAAAAAAAAAAGTAAAAAGCCATCACATAAATCATTTGATGAAATATATGAATGCAAAGGATCATTCGGGTTTAAATCAAAACAACTCATATGGTTTTTGAAATGTCAGCCTCATTATTTTAATCTCGATTTATGGGTAGATTTATTCCCTTTTAATTGGATATTAAGTTACATTGTTCGGAATTGAATTATTCGACTATTTTAGACTATTCTATAATTACTAAGGATTAGAAAAAAAAGGTGAAAAAATTTTTAGCTAGAGTAATTCACTTCAATTTCAAATACAAATCTGTGTATTCTCAGATGGTCTTCTTTTAAAGGAATTTTGCTTAAAAATTATTGTTCGAAAAAGACTTTTTGACATAATTACGGACTGAAACTGGTAAATTTGGAATGTGAGTTTTATTTATATTTTATGAATAATAATCGATAAAGCGGGAGTACTTAATTTTGATTTCAAACTAGAAATATCAGAAAGCAGTCTCTATTCGAGAGATTCGTGACTACGTGGGTCGCTACCATAGAAATAGCTTTGCCCAGGGTCACAGGTTGACTCTCATCCCTATCGCTACCCCCTCCCCCCCTCCCCAACACAATACGATTCTACTCCTCCAAAATTAAACAGACAACTAGTTTCATTAAACTACCAAAAACTCTCTAATTTGTTCAGTTTCATAATAGATTTTCGTTAATTACTTTATTTTATTTTCGACTGTAGGCTCTCGTTGAAACATTTTGTAAACTAAAATTAAATACTCTCGGTACTTAGAATACATAGAATGTATTAATTAATTTCTTCTTCTTCAATCTTGATCGACGAAATTAATTTATACAGAAAACAGGCTGATATAAAGGAAAATAAGAAATGCCGGCCTTAGCTCGAGTAACTCGTGGTCGCTATCCAGGTACTCAATAGAAGTGAACCCCTGAGTGAAGAATGTATTAATTTATTATTAATAAATATCTTGAAACATAACCGAGTGTTATATTTAATTTATTGTTAATTATCTTTTGATTATCTGGAAACGTTTCGGTGCATTTATTAAATATATTCCATCTTCAAATTGATAAATATGATGAATTAATTGAGTGAAGATAGAACATTTCATTTTTTGACTGTTTCTGCTTCTCTCTTCTTGGGCCTATCTCCGTATGTATTTTCTAATTGTCGAAAATTTGCCCAAAGCTAAAGAAAACTATTTAAGAAAAAATTGTATTAAAATTGTTAACTGATAAAAAGTTTATAGTTTATTTGTTGTTATTGCATTTGTTGGACCTAGCCACTGAGGGCTGGTGGCTCTAAGCAGGTCGTAATAAATTTATTTATTTATCTTCTGTTATCGACAACTAGATTTTTTTTTTTTTTTTTTTAATGAACTTTTCGAAATAAACATCTCAAATAAAGTAAAAAATTTCTTCTCGTCATCAGATTCTTCTTTAATTCAATAACATAGAATCACTAATATTAATTGATAAATTATATTTTGTTTTAGTATTAAACAATTAAAAAAATACTTTTATTTATTTTATCAGAATAAATATTATTTGCATTATGTTTGTTTTTGATTAAATTAATAAATACGTAAAAGCTTCATGAAAATAATTATCCAAAATTTATTTATTTATTTTTTTTGCTCTTTAAATCCTTTAAATAACGTTTGTTTTATGCGTTGTTACCGTTGACATATGTTTTTGAATATACACATCAAAAAGAAAAAAAAATATCTAGCGGAACTAACCGCAACCCAACACACCAACTAATCGAAAGTTGTTTGATATCCTGTCACACTACGATTTTGTGTTGAAATTTTTTTTATATAAGAGAGGTGTATGATAAGTACCCGTTTTAGGCAAGAAAACTCATTAAAAAAATTATTTTTTAAATTTATTTCTTATTATAATCTCCTTTCAGTTCGATACATTTAGTCCACATTTTCAAGCCATCCAAAAAATATGATTTGTCGAATTCCACAAAATATGCCTTTGTTTCGGCGATGATTTCCTCGTTTTACTCGAATCGCTTTCCGCCAGGCCATTTTTTCATGTTTCGAAACAAAAAGAAATCGCATGGGGCCTAATCTGAAGAATAAGGTGGGTGAGGCAGCAATTAGTAGCGTAATTCGTCCAGTTTTGTTGTGGCGATTGCGGACGAGTGAGCTGTTGCTCCACTGTTAGCAAACGCATCTCGCCGTTAGCTTTCTTATGCCCAATTTTTCGTGTAGGATTTTGTATGTGTTCAATTGAGATGTGTACAATGCCATTAATCTCTCTGATCTTCACCCTATAACACGATATCATGGATTTTGTTAACCATATCCTCCGTAGTCACCTCAATCGGACGGCGTGGACGCTCTTCATCAAAAACGGATGTTCGACCACGCCAATATCTGATGGTAAATATCGAAGGTGCAAGGTCCTTATAAACGGCAAGCAACTTCACTTTGATTTCTTCACACGTCTTCCTATCCCAAAAAAGAAATCGATATTGCTCTTTCTCCATGATTGCAAATATACACGAACTTGATGATTTCAAGAGCTGTGAAAACAAAACTACTCGATAAATCTGAAATTTTGACTGTGATCGTTGTAAAGATAGAGCTAAATGATGGCATACACATTTTGCCTCAGTGATGATACTGGTACTTATCATATAACGAACTTCTGCTTGGAAGGGAAAACTGCGGTTTTCGAAAAATTGTCAAAGAATAAAAACTTTTTAAAATAATGTAATTAGAACCATAGAGTCAAAGATTTCTCAGGTACATGTTCTTTAGGAGTACGGGAGGCCACATTCACCAATCAACTGTTGCAGTTGTATGAGATGTACTCTTTGGCAGAAAAGAGAGGGATGGATTTTTTTTTTAAAACATTCACACTTTTTCTGATTCACACTCACACTCACTCACACATTCACACTGTCTTTTCGGCAGCTCAGGCCATATAAGACATTTACGATAACCGTTATTTATGAATTTATATATATTAGGGTCCAGGCATTTTTATTTAAATGCCAGCTCTTAGTTTTTAGTGAAATCTGAGGCATGGTAACGTGGACTCTCCTGATAATCTAGATCAGATTGGGAGTGCACGTTCCTGCAATACCAGACATCAGGGGCGTATATAGAAATTTTTTTCGGGGGGGGGCCCGAACTCAAAAAAATTTTTCTGCGGAAAATTTTTTTTTTTAAGAAACTATATTTTTTTTCACACGAAATTTTTTGCGGAACATTTTATCTATTGCGGAACCAAAGTTGTCCATCCTGCGGAAAAATTTGTTGCGCTGATGTCTGTATATCCCTATATATGGACCCTGTTATGCAATGGTGTGTCAAAGACCAAACATCGAGTTTTGAGAAAATCAACAATAAAGTTTTTTGTTTACATTGGAATATATATAATTTTTCTTGTCAATTGTGCAAGTAACATTAAATATAAATTTTTTTAGGACATATTTTATAAAAAATACTATTAATTAAAGCATTTGAAACAATATTCCGTGCTTAACTCAATTTTGAATTTTTTGGTCTTTGACACACCATTGCATAACAGGGTCCATATGTATATGTGTTTGGGAAATTTCGGGGGGGCGGGCCCCTCGGCCCCCCCCCCCCCCATAAATACGCCCCTGCCAGACAGGAGTCTTCTCTGTGTTAGTTCAGAGGGCGGGCCTCTGGTGTCTTTGTTCTCTGTGGGATGGATATTGGTATAGGGGGCAATTTAGACCCAAAAATTATTAAAATAATGATTTACAAGAAGTAAACACTGTGGCTAAGTATGTTCTATTTTCATTGATTTTATCATGTAATTTGTATGTTTAATGATGGCCTAATATATTTTCAGTTACTCTTCTTTTTTAAATTATACTTCTCATTAACTGTATTAATATTAGGGAAATTTTTATTCATAGACCACATTTTATTATTAATTATTTATTAAAAATATAAATTCTATACAACGTTTCGACTGCTTATTTTACAGCATTGCACAGATTACATAAAAAACTACTGTGCCACTTTCTCCGACTCAGTTCACTTAAGTCGGAGCAAGTGGCACAGTACTTGAAAATGACTGCAGAATAAGCAGTCGAAACGTTGTACAGAATTTATATTTTTAATAAATAATTAATAACAAAGTGTGGTCTATAATTAAAAATTCCCCTAATAATAATAATTCAAACCACACAAGCTTTAATAAACACAATTAACTGTATGTTATATAGAATATTTAGTTTTAATGTAAATCTCCTCCTAAATGGACACCTGTAAGGAATTAAATAAATAAATTTATCATACTCGGACAAAAGAATTACAAATCTCACAATTTTTGAAAGAACTCTTTAGATAATATTCTACATCTGGTTGATGTATTTTCTCCAAAAGTTGATATATATCTACAATTTTAGTGTAAGATAATCAGGCATTGTAGAGTATTCGAGAAAGTGTAGGGGAAGTCATTCCCAATTTTTTTTCAGTATTTACTTGGGTATAATCTGAACTTTTTGCCCTTTGATCTTTGGGTCCTTATTCATAAAAAAAAAATTAATTAAATTTTTCATTGATATTCGGATTTTCTTTTGAAACTCACTCTGTTAACTTATTTTCTTCTAACGCGAATAAATATACGGTATTTCAAAACTGACAAAAACTGAAGATCAACTTTATATACTCTTTTAGTAACTTTTTAACCCAGATTGATAAATTTTTCTAACAATTTTTTTTATTCATTACAAAATAAACTTGTCTTGCCCTTCGGCTGTTTTTCTTTAATTCATTTCTTCCTCCCGTCTCATTCATATCAATTGTTCTTTGAGACAAAAAAAAAAAAAAAATCAATTTCATTTTATAACATTATTTATTCTACTTTTTGATAAAAAAAATTAAACAGGTGGTTCATATACAGTATGCTAATTATATTGCATTCAAGTGCTGGGTCGATATTAGTCATTTCTTTCTTTTCATCGTTTAGAATTTGCCGTTCTCTAAAATACAGTAATTCCAAAAATATTTTTTAACTTCACACACATCACTCAACCGAAGTTTAGAGGAAGTTATGTATAGTGAGGTGATCACACCAGATTTTTATTCAAGTTTTTTTAATAATGAGGAATTAAAGGCAGCCGAAAGCTTTCTTTCTTTTTTTTTACTTTATTTATACAAATGTCGACGTTTCGCCGATTTTTTAGGCCTTCTTCAGGACCTTAAAATATAATGAAATACACAAAAATTACAAATACAGTCCTTATACCGGTATCTGCTACTTTTTTTTATATATAATTGACTTGATTGTTGATCTAAGATGTGATGATTCTATTCAGGGGCGCAGGAACGAATTTGAATTAGGGGGGGGGGCAAAAATTTTTTTTTTTAATTTAAAATAATTTAATATGTTCAAATAGTATAAAACAAAAACAAATATACTATAAAGCTTTAAAAATTTTAAATAAAATCACAATTTTAATAAAATTTGGAAAAAAAATGAATTTCTTACTCTTAATTTTTTTTAATTTAAAAGATTTTATTTTTCAAAAGTAAAAATGTATCATTTTTAAAAATAAATGAAATAAAAGAAGACATATTGCCCCCCTCTGCCTCCTCCCGGATGCCAGGGGGGAATGTACCCTTGCCCCTCCCCCAGTTCCGGCGCCTATGATTCTATTTAATTATTTTTCTTGTAAATTGTAAAGTTAAATAATATATAATTTTTTTTCGGCAATTAAAATATTTTTTTATGTGTAATCTTAATAGTACAAATGAATATATTCAATACAATTTGTGGAAGTTTAGGGTATTGTGTTTGGTTCAGATGGAGATGAAACGAGAATAAACAGTATGTTTTTTTATGTTGGATTGATTTGTTTGTGATTGCAGCTACAGTTCCGAGGTCTTACTTTTCATCTTCAGGTCTATGAACAGAAATTAAAATTTTATTTTATGGAAATTGACCTTTATTCTGCTTTTTATTAATTATACATTCAGCCACAACTCCTGGGAATTTAATTTTTTTGAAATAATCAAACATTTTTAAATGGTCCCACACAGCACAAAATATTGCAGCAATGTTGCAGAAACATTGCGAATCTTGGCAACATTGCAGCGGCAATATTCCAAACTAGCAATATTGCTGTTTGAGCTGCAATATTGCATCAATGTTGCCGCAATATTGTCAACATTGAGCAAGATTGCAATATTCCGTGCTGTGTGGGGTCTATTAGAATGTTAAATACTTTATTAAATGGATGTTGTCTTGTTAAAATATTTCTATAAAATAAAAGACACTTGGTGAACAAACTTTGGACATTTTCTATTCAAACCAACTCATAATTCTTCCATTGAAAACTTTTACAACACATTTGCTTAATTTTGATTTTTTATCATTCTAAAACCTTTAACCTACCGGTTAATGTTTTTATATTCACAAGAAAAAAAAAAATAAGATCCGCCCAGATTATATAAGAAAAACAATATGTATATTTTTCTCCCATTCTCTTTTTTTTTTCTGTTGGCCCACATAATAAGAGAGAAGTAGCATAAGCAAATCATTTGTCAACTTTTCTCTCTTCTTTCTTCTCTTTAATCTCTAATTCTTTCGACTATTTGCCGACGAAAGAAATCGAATTCAGTTCAGGTCGGAATTAAAATAAATTATAAATTGAAAACGTGATGTTGTCTTTTATTGTTTTTCAATACTTTAAAGACGTTGTGGGGTCTTTTAATGACAAATTAAAAAAGATAATCGAGTTTCTTTTGAATGACTAAATATCTATGATATATTGATTTCAAAAATATGTTTTTTTGAATATCATTTAAAGATAATTAGGTTATTTAAAATAATAATATTCAACATGCTACCAATAGAAAAAAATTATTTTAAGGGGGTTCAGGAGCGACGTCTAAACGTACTTTAAAAAAAAAACTAGACTATTACAAGCTATTTTCAAAGCGGTTTTTTTAATCTTTAATTTTTTTTTTAACATTCACACACACATACACACAGTCTTTTCGGCAACTTAGGCCATTTAAGACTTTAAACGATACTCGTATGTTTAATATATCTATTGGGGTCCAGGCATTTCTATTTAAGCCATTTGGTACTCAAATGCCTTAAATAAAATCATCGGACTGCCTGGGGTCCGAACCCGCGACTTTTGGTATACGAGCATGCTAACCCCTACACCAAGCTTCGAGGGCTTAATTTTTGTTAAATTTAAAAATGAATTTATTGTTAATATTAATCACATATTAATTAAGAAAATTTCTCCCTAGGGAGGCGCGGACTAGTCTAAGGGGAGGCGCGAATATTGGCCACCAAGATCAATTTTCCAAATGATTTCTAGTTTTATAAATAAAATAATAAAATAATTTAGAAGATTCTGGGGCGGAGTTTTTAATTAAAATAATAAATAGGCCTATGAATAAATAAAAAAAATATTTTTATATCAATTTATATTTTTTAGTATTAAAAATTTTTGTTTTTGTATTATTTTATTAAATGTATGGGGGGAGGTGTCATACGATTAATTATTTTTAAGGGAGGCGTTGTAACATAAAGTTTGAAAACCCCTGGCCTAAAGTAAGACTCATTCTAGAAAATTATACTATGTGTAAGACCCAAAGGCGGATCCAGGGAAGTTTTTCAGGGTTTTAATTTTTTTCTGACTAGACGCGAAGCTCACCGAAGGCGATAGCATTGTTAATTATTTTATTTATTAGGATTGGAAAAGGGGTTGAAAAATTGAAAAAAATGTTTTTTAAATTTATTTTAAGAATATTTAAGGTTATCGTAAATTTAAATGGCGAGTTGGAAAAGAGTGGAAGTGTGTGGAAGGAGGAAGAGAAAAAGTGGTAAAAAAAAAAAAATTATTTTAACTAAATCGAAGCCAAATAAATAGAAAACATTCAAAAAATAGCGTTGATTATTATTTAGATTAAGGTGGATGAAGGGTTGATTATTTATTTATTATTTAAGAAAGGCCTTGGAATATTCCAAATCACTTGTTGACATTTTATTCCATCTCTAAATATAGTTAGATTAGAGCAAAAGGTATTTTTTTTACTTTTAATAAAAAGGGAATTGTTATTTTCATCTATTTATTCCTATAAACAGAGATAAGTCTATCTCTCGTTCAGTCGAGTCGCGCGCGTTGCCGGGTGACAGGCGCCGACCTCGTGTCTTTTTCTGTTTAAAGTGAATCAAAGTGAATAATTAATATAGTGTAACCCACCCTGACCTCGCCGTCAACGAACACACCCTCTTGAGAGTCTTATTAAAGGTAATTATTATGCATTTTATCGTTGAAAAAAAAAAAAATGATAGATACAAACAATTTGACTGCGAAAAACGATTCTTTTAAATATGAAATTAAATATTTTGTATTACACTAAGGGTAGGGGGAGAATATAAGCTGTTGAAAGGGGGAGGGGGAGAAGGAGTGAAGGTGTCATTGAAAAAAAATTAGTTTTTTATTTTTTTTTTTTTTTTTTTAAACATTTTTTCTCATTCACATTTAAACCATTTTGGTATCCATTTCGGAGTGCCAGGGATCCGAATCCTCGACGTTCGGTATAGAAGGTAGGGTAGGCACGCTACCAACTACACCAAGCCTGAGGGCATTTTTTAAATCTTTTCTTAAGTCATTATATTCTTTCTATTTGGCCTATATTTTTGTTAATCAAATTTCCTTAATATACTTTAACGCAGGGGTGGATTAAGGGTTGAAAATTAAAATAAAATACAGTAATTTCAAAATAAAATAAAAATTAAAATAATTATTTATAAATGTATTCAAATATTTTGAGAGTAATTTCGCGGTGAAGGCTCGCATTTCCTTAAAGGGAGGGGGTGGTATGAAGGCATTAGCCAGGGGGGTTAATGCCCCATCCCCTATAATGCACAAAGATATTAATGTTTTTTAATACTTTTACTAAAAAATAAGTGCATTTCGTTTGAGTTAAAATTTATATTCAATATTTAGCAAATGGGATAGTGGGGTAGAAACATTTTAATGTCATTCTAAAATTTCTTATTACTGGGGCGGAATTAATTTTTGAAGATTTCGAAACCCTCATAAACAGATAATAATAACCCTGGGTAACTTAGGAACCCATCGAACCCTTTGCAGAATTTTGTAGGGATTTTTTTCATTAGGTAGAAAAGTAAGATATGATTAGTCCACTGAGAATTTTACTGGGGTGAGTTACCGAGTTGTATATAGAACTAATCCCAATTCGGATTTGTATATATAGAGAGAAAGTATTGGATTCATGTCAAAAATTCGATGTTGAGACTTTGATGGATATACACGTTTTGAGGTCCCCCGAATAAAAAAAAATGCTTTTCGCGACATGGTCTATCTGTCTGTCTGTTTGGGTTCAATTTAAAGCATGAAGGAATTGAGCTAGGAGGTTGAAATTTTATATTCAAGTTAGGCACCCCCTAGGGCGTGAAAATAAGATTTGAGAAAAATATTTTTCTTCAGGAATGAAAGTTAGAAGAAAACGCAAGCAGAATATTTTCTTTAAAAATATATTTTTACAGCTGACGTTTCGGCTTTGATCAAAGCCATCCTCGGAGCTGTTAGCGGTTATCCGAGGATGGCTTTTACCAAAGCCGAAACGTCAGCTGTTAAAATATATTTTTAAAGAAAAATTCTCGTTGCGTTTCATTCCTGATACAAATTGCACCAGCCATAAAATTCCCTTATAGCAGCGTTTTTCAAACTATGAGGCGTGGATTAGTCTAAGGGGAGGGGCGAATATTGGCCACCAGTACCAATTTTCCAAATGATTGCTAGTTTTAATATAAATAAGAATAAATAAAAAAAATATTTTTTAGCATTAAAAATTTTTGTTTTTGTATTATTTTATAAAATGTGAGGGGGGGGTGGGGGAGGCGTCATAAGATTAAATATTTTTTAGGGAGGCGTGGTAACAAAAAAAAATTTGGAAACCACTGCTTTACACCCCGATTTTCTAAGAACAAAGATTGTTTGAAAAGTAATTAATAAATTTTTTAACTCAATAGGATACGTTGTCAGGATTAGTTTTCAAATGAATTGACTTGAGATATGCCTAGGGGAAATCTTTAGGCTATACCATAAATTTATAACTCGCGTCGTTTTTTTTTTTTCTTTTTAATTCTCTAAGGGATTGATTCTATTCTTGGCATTAAATTTATTGATATACGTATTTTTGTACTGATATATACACTTACTATAGTAACTGTATTGATATACGGTAGAATATCGTGAAAATTCTATCTTTCGTTCTAAAAATTTGGATAATTTTATTGTCCCATCTTTAGTCTTTCAACCTTTACATTTCCTACAAGAGTCGCTCTTTCGCGTGACTATTATATGGACCCTGTTATGCAATGGTGTGTCAAAGACCAAACATTGAGTTTTGAGAAAATCAACAATAAAGTTTTTTGTTTTCATTGGATTCTATATAATTTTTCTTGTCAATTGTGCAAGTAACATTAAATATAAATTTTTTTAGGACATATTTCATAAAAAATACTATTAATTAAAGCATTTGAAACAATATTCCGTGCTTAACTCAATTTTGAATTTTTTTGGTCTTTGACACACCATTGCATAACAGGGTCCATATA
Source organism: Euborellia annulipes (assembly GCA_023213315.1). Lineage (NCBI taxonomy): Eukaryota > Metazoa > Arthropoda > Insecta > Dermaptera > Anisolabididae > Euborellia > Euborellia annulipes. Next base: position 28,505 of record JAKCPI010020774.1, read on the forward strand.
CGATCTGTATCAGCCAAAAGTAGCCATTGCCTAGACATCTGACTAGAGCTCTAGAGTTTAGAGACATGATTAGAGAGATTATTTTTTAAAATGTTTTTTGATAAAAGTTTAAAAGATTAATTAATTTGAAAAATTTTGTCTCTATTAGCAAATATACTGTTGGTTGCATAGCTTAAATGCACTTGGTCGCCTCTCTAAGATTTAGACAGTGGCGTAATATACACCCCCGGCACAAACCCCGCGAGGCGGGAACTGTTAATTATTGTAAATTACAATAAATCCTTGAGTCATTTTATTAATAAAATGATCAATTTTTTGATTTTGCACGAAATGACTTTTATATTGCATGAAAGAGTAATTTTTAATGCATGAAACATAGAAAATCCGCTCTCTGGTTATCACTGACCCCTCTTCTTTAATTTTTCAGAACGGGAAAATTCCCCTTCCATAGAGAACTCTCTCTCCCTTCCGAGCCTGCTGCTGGCCTGGCTTGCTCCGCTTCCATCCTCTCTTGGCAGTCCTGAGCACGCCTGCTCCGTGGCTACATCGAAACAAAAGGAATGCAGCGTGAAACTCTAAATAACTCAGGTAATTTTTACACTTTCATTATAAAATCATTATTTTTTAATGTCTTTTCGGCATCTGTGGCCTTATACACTTTAAACGATATATATAATGCAGGCGAAGTCGGGCTGGCGCGGCAAGTAATATAAAAACAACATACAAAATACAATATCAATTGTGTACTCGTAAACTTATTATATAGACTTAAATCTCTGTCAATAGAAAAAAATTGAATAAATGTTTTACGCATTCAGGGATGGTAAAAATGCTTTTAGGGCTTTCCAAAGATAAAATCTGGTGTGACTGGCGCAGAGCACACACCTTTCTCTTACCTTCGGTAATCAAAAGTTGTGTTCTGTGCTTGTCACACCAGATTTTTCGTGTCCACATATATTTAGTTTCCGCCGATATATTAGAATTCAAGAGGTAAAATTTATAAGTACTAGCCGCGCCGCCCGCCTTCGGCGGGCTTCGCGTCTAGGCAGGGGGCTACGCCCCTGGACCCCCCAGCCGCTGGCTCGGGCCCGCCTGCGGCGGACCCTCGCCTTTCTTAAATATGAGAAACGGGCTGGCGTCTGAGACAGGGGGGGCTATGCCCCCTGGACCCCCACCAGCTGGCTCGGGCCCGCCTGCGGCGGACCCTCGCCTTAAATATGAGAGACGGGCTGGCGTCTAGACAGGGGGGCTACGCCCCCTGGACCCCCCAGCCGCTGGCTCGGGCCCGCCTGCGGCGGACCCTCGCCTTTTCTTAATTGTAAAAAGAAAATTATTATTACTACGTATTCCAATCCAGTGCCTGCTTGAGGATTTGTTTACCTTCATAGAATACACAACTTCAAAGAATACTTGAATATTTCTCTATACATTTCCTATGGGAGAAATCGTAACTTTAGGAATTAATAACTCAAAAGTTATAGGAATTTTGGGACCCGAGTATTTTTCCGGGACTCTCTATAACGTCCTCTATAAGACTGCAAAATTTCGTTTCAAAATTCCAATGGGAAGTTGGTCAAACAGAGCGTGACAGACGGACAGACAGACAGACAGACAGTCAGACAGACAGACGGACGGACAGACAGACAGACGGACACTCCGCAATTATTATATATAGATTATTATAAAATATTTATATTTTTTTACCATGACAACCATTTCTCCTATCTTCTCTATGAGGTATAAGAGTAAAGTGGTCTTCAGAAGATTTCAATGGCAAAATGAGAATATACATTTTAAAGAGCATCTAAAAAATAATTGATTTATGAATTAAAAAAAAAAACTCGTTTGAACGAATTTTGAGAAAATCGAAAAAAAAACTGAAAAAGTACATCAGTAAAGTACTAATACTCTGGCCGATTTTGATTAAAAGCTTATTTTCCCGGTCCAGGAGGGTACAATACTTAAATATAAAATTTCAATCTCCTAGCTCAATTCCTTCATGCTTAAAATTGAACACACACACACCCACAGACAGACCATGTCGCGAAAACAACTTTTTTTTAATTCAGGGGACCTCAAAACGTGTAGGGGAGACCGGGGCAGGTTGGCCCACTAATTTTTATTTCTTTTATAAAATTTTTTATTTAATCATTTTCGTTTATGTTTTCATTTTAAAATGTAGGTGCAACCTTAAACTACCAAATGGTCATCGTAAAAGTCTCCTAAATTGATGTTAAAATTAAAAAAAAATAATTATTTCTAAAATATTTCGAGTGGGCCAACCTGCGGCCCGGACCTCGGGGCAGGTTGGCCCGGAAGGCATTTGTTATTTTTATATGAATAAAAATGCAAGAAAATAATTTAAAACAACCTAATTTTAACACACACAATTTATTTTAAATTATAATTGGTTATTGCAACAGTTTCAGTAATAAGTGAGTACTAAATCAAAAAAAGTATATCGTGACTTCAAGAACTTTTCCTTTTTCAGTTTTTCTTTTGTATTTACGAATCACTGTTATAACCGTGGTCCAGAGGTTGGAGATGAGAGTCAGAATGCTATGAAGAGCATTGCAGACACCTTACTTGGGCTTGGCAAGTTGGCAAAAAGAGTATCCCAACAAGGGTCCCAACTTTTCTCTCCCAACGCTCAATTTGTGCTCTTTTGAAAAATCTCTTAGCCCTCGGGGCTTAGTGTAGAGGTTATCGTGCTAACCATTTGGATACCAAATGGCTTAAATAAGAATGCCTAGACCCCCAAAATATATAATTATTAATACAACGGTTATCGTAAAAGTCTTATATGGCCGGAGTTACCGAAAAGATGTGTGAATGGGAAAAAAGTGTGAATGTTTAAAAAAAAAAAAAAAAAAGCGGAAACACTTCATATCTTCCCGAACCACAGATATTCAAAGAACTAGAACGTTTTAGAAAACAATAAGAACATATTCATATATCTGATAACAATTTCCCAAAAACAAACACACGTGCTCATTTATGATGCAAAATTTCCTCCAATAAACTCTCAATGACGGCCAGTATAACATCGATATTTATAATAATTTTTATTTTGTTACTTTTACATCATTCATTGCCACTAAAATTGAAAAGATAAAACAGGATTTAACGATTTCATACATACAATGGCAAAAAATCGAGTGGGCCAACCTGCCCCGTCATTTTTGGGCCAACCTGCCCCATCGTCATATTTGAAACAATTTTTATCCCGCACAAATCCCGTTGATGTTTTTTAATTAATATGCCATGGAGAAATAATCCTTATACTCTAACCTTTAAACATAGTGCTCACTTTTTATCCTCGAAGTAACCAAAAAGTAGATAAAACAATTTTATTCAACTAATAAAAATTCACTCCAAGGTGCACAAAACGAATAAATGATCCTAGCTCATGCGAAATTACTCCGATCGCTATAGTTGTTTTGGCGGAAGGTGTGTGGCAGTGCTATTAACCTTCATTCTGATCCGTATCACAATCGTCCAATTATTCTGCGAAATATCGCGACTGGGCCGACCTGCCCCGTGGGCCAACCTGCCCCGGTCTCCCCTATATGTCAAAATCTCGACATCGAATTTTTAACATGAATCCAATACTTTCTATATAGGCCTATATATTACATAAATATATAGGTAAGAGAAAGTAAAAAAAAAACAAACAAACTAAAAATTCGATTTTCCTAAAAAAATAAAACCTTTATTCGTATTTTGCACCACTAAATCACCACCTTCAATTGGGCTTAAATCTTTATGCTTATATATATTTCAACTATCTGCATATTTTTAACGGGCAACCTAACATCTTGACGAAATCTAGAAAATTCAAAATAAGATCCGATAAAATGTAATTTTCTCTTTAACTCTAAAATGGCAACATATGGGCCAGGAATGATCATCTGAAATTTAAATGCACCAAAAAAAAAGCTTTCTCTTTTTTTTGTTGGCCTGTATAATCGTAAGTCCATGTAAGTGGGGACCAAGCGATTGCACCTCTCTTTTGGCCCTTAAATTTAATTAATTCTGAAATTTTTATTCAATCATGGAAGTGATAAATCTGTTTGATTTTATTTTATGAAAAAGTAGACAACCAAAATTACCAACTCCTTCCGATTAATTCACCTGATCTTCTCGAGACAATCTGTAGAGTAATTAATCGAGTGAGTCTAAATCAAAAATTAACGAATTTATGAATCGCCTGATAAAATTACATAAAAGAAAACAAAATTATATACTCTATGTTTAATTTTTTAATTAACAATAAAATATTTATGCTCACATAATTCATTAATTCCTCCTATAAAAGTGTTAATTACTGAGCTACCGATTTAACTCTTCTTTCTCGGATAATTGAATTTTATGTCAAAGGTTGAGATGGCAGTAATTTCTCATATTTCAAACTTTTGAAATAAAGCCATTTCAAAGATTTGCTTCTTGATTAATATTTAATTACTAGCAATGAAAATAAAAGTTTTCTCTGTAGAAATATTTAATACGAATTTTGAGGACAAATTTTTTTAGTAATAATTTTTGGATGCTAATTAAGCATCATAAAATCGCCATTAAATCTTTTTCCAATTATATAGCCGGTGTCATTGGTTGCGGTGGTGTAATACATATCCCATTAATTCAAAATGGATTAATTTATCTGAAAATTTAGTGGATTATCACTTGTCCATTCTTGTTTTTTGAGAATATTCATTTCAAAATTTATCATTAATTTCAAGTCGACTAATCGGATGGTCATTTTGTTAAAAATTTCCTTTTTACTTTCTCTTACCTCTATATATATGTTAATATATAGAGAAAGAAAGTATTGGATTCATGTCAAAAATTCGATGTCGAGATTTTGATTGATCTTCACGTTTTGAGGTCCCCTGAATCCAAAAAAGTGGTTTTCGCGATATGGTCTGTTGTGTGTGTGTGTGTGTGTGTGTCTGTGAACAAAATATCTCAAGAACGAAAAGAGCTAGGAGGCTGAAATTTTATATTTAAGTTAGGCACCCCCATGGGACGTGACACGAAGCTTTTGAACCAAATCGACCAAAGAGTACTAGTACTTTAATGACTTTTTCAGTTTTTTTCGATTTTCTCAAAATTTGCTACAACGATTTTTTTTTTAAATTCAAAAATCAATTATTTTTTAGATTCTCAATAAAATGTATATTCTCATTTTGTCATTGAAATCCTCTGATGACCACTTTACTCTTGTACTCCATAAAAAAGATAGGAGAAATGGTTGCCATGGTAACAAAATATAAATATTTTGCCATACTTATAAATTTTACATCTTGAAAATCGAATGTACCGTACTGTCGGAAACTAAATACATGTCGACACAAAAAATCTGGTGTGACAAGCACAGTACACAACTTTCGATTACCGAAGGTAAGAGAAAGTTGTGTGCTGTGCGACCAGTCACACCAGATTTTTGAACCTGGAATGATTATTTTTGATAGAGTGCAAAACAACTTTGATATTTATAGGGACCATTCAAGTATCATATAAGCAGCCTAGAGAGTCAGGGTTATCCCATTTACCGACAAGGGAGAGGGAAGAGGGGATTAATCAGTTGAATGTGTCGCTATTTTTAAACAAAATAAGCCGTGGATTATTTTAAAAAAAAAATTCCGACTTCTCATATGAGTTTCATTTGTTTATATTTACAATTTTTTTTATTGATACTTTTAGGATTTTATTACTTTCTCTTACCTATATATGAAATATATAGTGAGAAAGTATTGCGATAGCCCTCAGGCCCTGGTGTAGTGGGTAGCGTGCTGGCCTTTTATACCAGGAGTCGCGGGATCTCATGCGACAATTTATTTCAATTGGTTTGGTTACCAATCTATCTGAAATAAATTCGGGGTCCAAATGGCCTTCGCTGCCAAAAAAGATCTTAAATGAAATAAAAAAAAATCATCTATCTATATAAATAATTAGCTAATGTTCGTCTGTCTGTTTGTCGAGCCAGCTGATGGGGGATCAAGGCGGGCGAAGCCCTCCGAAGGCGGGCGTCGCGGCTAGTTAGAATTAAAAATGTGAAATTTATTTATTTTTTTAAACACTCACACTCACACAAATTCACACAGTCTTTTCGGCAATCATTTAAGATTTTTTGACGATAACCCTTATGTATGAGAAAATATCTATTGGGGGTCCAGGCATTCGTATTTAAATGATAAACAGAAAAATTATTATGTTTTGTTACCATAGCAACCATTTTGAGAAAGTAAAACTTGGCTCTTTCAAATGTATTTCTTTTAAAAAATATTTATGATTTTATTTTCCATAAAAAAAAATTATTAAATTCCCAATTTAAAATTATTTTCTAATAATTTATATTCTTTTCTAATTGAAATAATTTGGATCTACAGGATTCCAACCCCACCCCACCTCTCCCCCCACTCTCGGAGCCTCTAGCCTCAAGGTCGCACGCCCATTGGCTATCTTTTCTCATAGAGCAGCTGGCATTCGAGTCTATACGCTAAGTCAATGAGAGATGTTTCCTTTATATTTAATAGCAAAGTCAAAGAGCCTTCAGTAGAGAGGGGGCAGTGATAAGTGAAGCACCTTCTGTGTTAATCGTGTCATACCTCATTTGGAACATGGCGACGCGTGGAGCAGACGCGTCCAGCCTGGGCTCCGTAAAAAATTCGCCTTTCTTCTAAACTTTAAGCATTTTTTAGGTAATTTTCATCTCTTCACGTTCATTAATACTTGGTTTATTATTTTAAATATTAGAAATATAAATGGCTTCACAAAAATTATTATTTATATACTGTATTATAAATAGTAGTACTTGTGATTCTATAAAAATGTATTCATAGGACCCAGTGTGGGATATAACAAAATAATTTTATATATGAAGGTGGTCCGAAGTATGTTTCTAGGCGATAAGTGAATTTATTTTATTTATTTAATAAAATAAATAAATAAAATATTTAAAAGCAAGTAATAAAGTAGACTAATTGACTTGGCTCTCTCTCTCTCTCTGCTTGACTCCCTTGCAAGGAAGTGTATGCAAGTCAGTACAAGTTTGTTAGATGGTTAACTAATACAATAGGAACGTAGCATAGATTAGCATATGGTCTACAAACCTGAGTATAGGATAGTCCACTAAAGCAGAGGAATATTCTTGCATATCTAAATCTTTTTTCTTTTAATTGGATGACTTGTTCCTAGTATTTTTTTTTTTTTTTTTTTTCATTTAAACTTAACTAGCTGCGTCGCCCGTCTTCGGTGAGCACCTATTCAGGCAAATTTCGACCTCTTGGTTACCCTTTGTTTGATATTTAAGGCTTCTCTCATTGATAATAAAATTCAAAATTTACTAACATATTATATAATATACTAGCTGCGTTGCCCGCTTTTGGTGGGCTTCTCCCAATGATATTTAGTTTTTTCAAATAGGAACTTCTCATACAATACCTAACAAAGGCCCGCGTGTGGCGGCCTCTTTTTTTTTGAATTAAATTATTTCTTATAAGATCTAAATAAAATTCAAAATTTAGTAACTTATATTATATAATATACTAGCTGCGTTGCCCGCTTTCGGTGTGCCTCTTCCACTGATATTTAGTTTTTTCAAAAAGGAACCTCACATACAATACCTAACAACGGCCCGCGTGTGGTGGCCTCTTTCTTTTGGAATTAAATTATTTCTTATAGGATCTAAATAAGATTCAAAATATACTAACTTATACTATCAATATATAATATACTAGCTGCGTTGCCCGCTTTCGGTGTGCCTCTCCCAATGATATTTAGTTTTTTCAAAAAGGAACCTCACATACAATACCTAACAAAGGCCCGCGTGTGGCGGCCTCTTTTTTGACAACGTTTCACTTCACTTTTTTTTACTTTCTCATATAAATATACAACATTTATTGCCAATATGGTTTAGAAAAATTTTATTGCTCAGGACAATAAAAAAAAGTGGGCTGCCAGTCTCTGTTTTCGCAACCCTTCCTTGATACAACTCAACAGCCACAACTATCAATACAATATTTATTTAATGATGAACAACAATTGAAACTGCTGGAGGTATTTTCAGGCCAAATTTTATTCCACTATTCAGTCGACGTTTCGGGAGACTTAACGCCTCCCTTCATCAGGACCGAAACGTCGACTGAATAGTGGAATAAAATTTGTCCTGAAAATACCTCCAGCAGTTTCAATTGTTGTTCATCATCTATCTACACCAGGCTTTCCCAATCGTCATTAATATTTATTTATTTAATTTCA
>JAKCPI010020776.1:0-19916 GCA_023213315.1 Euborellia annulipes
GTTGTTCGGACATTAAAGCACTTTATCTGATTAAAAGCTAATTTTTTAATATGTTATTAATCACTATCAAATACGTTTAAAATAAAATTTTGAAGCAGATCTGACACAGGGTTATCGTGTAATTAATTTTTAAAAAATTGAAATTTAACATGTAGTCTATGGGGAATAACGACGAAACGCACACATATCGAATTATATAGCCACCTCTGCATTAGATACAAAAACAAAAAACTTACATTTTATCAATTCACTTCCGAGGAATACGTTAAAAATAAAATCAAAAGTTTCTGCCGACCGCTTTTAAAGATATTTTAACAAGAAAGTCAAAAAATTCTCCAAAATGACAGTCGCCAATATTTAAAAATAAGGAAGATTTGAGAGTGAGACCAGTCCGGCAACGTCGCATAACATAATTGTCTTTTCTTGATGTCAGTTACATTTTTTTTTCAATTTTACGATATTTTTTCTCGCAAATCGTCCATTGTGTTTAAACTGATTTGCATTAATCATTGTAATATATTAAATAAAATAAAATTTAAGGCGTTTAAGATTTAAAATAGATAGTTGATGAATGCAATGTTGCCAGTTCTATATTACGTGAAATACTGCTCAAGTCAAAAGTCATTCATTTATTATTTTTGGTAATTAAATTATTAACTTAATCCAATTATAAACTATGATAGGTCACGACTAAATTATAATAAGGAATTTTTTGGCATTCAAATTTTTAATTTTATTTTAAAAAATTTAGATTCTATTATGACTTACGATGTACTATCCGAACAACCTTAAGTCATACGACTGTTGATGCCGTTTTGATTTGACTTTCAATAATATTAAGGTAATAATTAGAAAATTTTATTGACGGCTTCCGATGACCGTATAAGATTTGGCACTTATACTGTCCCGAGGAAGAGCGCGACGGGCGCTCGAAACGTCGACGTTTTTTATTTTCCTTGGCTGACTCCATTCCAGGCAACTATAGTTAATACTCACAGCCAGTATAATAATTAAAATGAGAGATGTTAGCAAACAATGCCCTTGGCGGTAGCACAGTTGTTTTTTTTACTTTCCCGTATACGAAGTATATATAAAGAGAGAAAGTATTGTAATCTTAAAAAATTTGACTTGGAGATTTTGATGATTCTCCACGATTCCCGAGTTCAAAAAAAAAGCATTTTTTGGGATTATGTCAAGGTAAATGCGTCACCTGAGGGTGGTGCTTTCCCGGGGGGGGAGGGCGCTTCCCCCATAGCACCATGGAGCATCTGGGATATAGCCCAGGAACTGTGATTTTATTATATTGCGGTAGCCACGATACCCTAGGGACACGAAAAAAGTATCGATACTTACTGGTATCGACACTTTTTTGTTTCGGATACTAGTGCTTTTTTTACTCGATACTTTTTTCGATACTTTTTGGTATCGATACTTTTCCTCTTCGATACGATACCAAGTACAAGTATCGATACTTTTTTTCGATACCGTATCCCTAACGATACCACCGAGGAAGGACATTTTTCGTTAATTTTGAAAAAGAACAAACAAGGGTCATTAAAAAAAAATGTAAATATAAATAAATTCATTTGTTCAAATTTGTATCCCAGATCTCCCCTAAAAAAAATTAAAAAATTTAATTATATAACAATTATTATAATTTTTCATTTGAGAGATTAAATTACTTAATTATTTTGATTAATTGGCTTTAATTTTTTATAGAGAAATAAAACTTTTCAAGCCCTCGGGCTTGGTGTATTGGCTAGCGTGCTGGCCTTGTATACCAAGGGGTCGCGGGTTCATATCCCAAGCAGTCCGATGATTCTATTTGATTCCATTTGGATACCAAATGGCTAAAATAAGAATGCTACGACCACAAATATGTATATTAATCAATAACTGATATCGTAAAAAGTCTTAATATGGCCTGAGTTGCCCAAAACACTGTGTGAATTCGAGTGTGAATGGGAAAAAGTGTGAGTGTTTTTTTAATATAAAAAAATAAAATTTTCAATAGGCAAAAAGTTCTGGAGTTAGTGAAATTTTTGGCTTCCCCTTTTGAGAATTGCGGACCCGAGTATTTTTTCTGAGTTTTTCAGAGTGCAAAATTTCCTTCCAACCGGAAGTAGTTGGTCTAACAGAGCTTAACTAGATGTGAAAAGACTTGAAAGTCAGCTTATCCGAGGGATAGCTAGTTAATTCTACGTGTATAGAAATACATCGATTTTATAACATAAAAAAGAAAACCAGCCCTTTTTTAAATTCACAATTTTTTTTTTTTTGCTAATTTCTGAATGTCTCGATGGAAATTCGTTCCCTCTAATTATCCCCCCCCCCCCCCCCCGTCTCGCTCTCTCACCCTTTTACAGAGAGCTTAGGCATGTATAGACGTGTCAATCATCAGCATACAAAGCAACCCTAAATCCTTCTTCCAGCCTCCCTCGCTCGCTCTGCCTGAGATCCCGGCGGGGGGGAATGAAAAATATCAACTGGCAACTTGTCAAACATAGTTTTTTTGCAAATGAACTTGTTAGAGAGATCCCCCACCTTCTGGCCAAATCATATCGCACCAAGCAAATTTAATAGTTGATTTCCAGCTTCTATACCTTTTCAAGTTCAAATTGGGACGAAACAAAATCAAATTGGGAATAAACAATTTCAAATTGAACTAAACAAAATCAAATTGGGAATAAACAAAATCCAATTGAGAATAAACAATTTCAAATTGGACTAAACAAAATCAAATTGGGAATAAACAAAATCAAATTGGAACCAAACAAAATCAAATTGGGAATTAACATTTTTACATTTATTTTTAATTACCCTTTTCGGAAATCAGGGGCGTAAAACCAGCTTGTTTCTCGGGGCAACCTATCCAAGATTAAGAGGTGCTCTTAGCATTGCTTAACTCCCTTGGCAGCCTTCCCCCCCCCCCCTTGAATTTAATTTAAAGTTAAAAAAGATCTTGCTTGCTTCTCTTCGGCGAGGAAATATTCTTCGAATGAAGAATGGCAAAGCTCATTATCCCTAATATATATTTATTTATTTTGTGTTGTAATTTAATAATATAATCTAAATAATTATATAATATATATTTATATAATTATAATGATAAATTTTTAAGGGGAATAACCGGGTTTTTAAGAGTCCCTGGTGTTGTGTGTTCTTTGCTATCTCATTGAACATTCAAAGGGAGAATATATGTATGCAGTGGCGGATTAATGCAATTTTGTCGGGGGGGGCGGTTTTTTTTTTTTAATTTTTTTTATTTAAGGACTTTGTGGGCATCTATGGCCATTTAGACCCCCTTTCCTATTTATTTAAATTGATTGATTGACAAATTCAATTGAAATTAAAAGCCGGAAATCATAATTTCTTTAGATTACTAGTTTTTATAACATTGTGAATTTCTTCTCGGGGGGGGCGATCGCCCCCTCGCCCCCCCTTTAATCCGCCCCTGTATGTATGTTTATTTACTTTAGTATTATTGTTGTTAAAAATTGTTAAGCCCTCAGGGCTTGGTGTAGAGGTTAACGTGCTAACCTCGTATACCAAACGTCGGGGGTTCGGACCCCAGGCAGTCCGATGATTTTATTTAAGCCATTTGGATACCAGATGGCTTAAATAAGAATGCCTGGGCCCCATATATGTATATTAATTCAATAACGGTTATCGTAAATGTCTTATATGGCCTGAGTTGCCGAAAAGACTGTGTGAATGTATGTGTGAGTGTGAATGAGAAAAAAGTGTGAATGTTTAAAAAAAAAAAAAAATTGTTAATTTTCCCCCCCAAATTTTCTCCAAGAAAATTAAGTCTTTTTATTTCAACCCTTCACCTTATTAATCTCCTCTCTTGCTTAAATAAGAATCCGCAAAATCTCCCACCCTGGGAATCAAACCCAGGATCTCCAGCATTTCCGAGGCATCAGTGTGCTTTGCACCAGGCCACCTGGCCCTCAATGAACACCAAAAATTTCTCACATCCCCTATATATGCAAGTCTCCGAGGGTCATGGGACGTTTGACCCATTAACAAATAAATATACTCACAAATTTGTTAAATAAATATATATTTATGTCTATCAAGTCCGAATCGAGCCATCGGGCCGTGGTGTACTAACGGTTATCGTCAATGTCTTAAATGGCCTGAGTTGCCGAAAAGACTGTGTATATGTGTGTATGAATGTGAAAAAAGTGTGAGTGTTAAAAAAAGTCCGAATTGAGGTATCGTTAAATTTTAATATTTTATTTAAAAAATTTTTATCTCAAAAATTATTTAATTTTCATTTTTATTATTTAAGATATGTTTCAACTTTAAATTTAAAATTGTATATCTCAATTTGATTATGTTTAATCCCATTTTGATTTTGTTTAATCCCAATTTGATATTGTTTGGTCCCAATTTGATTTTGTTTATTCCCAATTTGATTTTGTTTCGTCCCAATTTGAACTTGAAAAGGTATAGAACAATTACAGCTGGCTCGGACCCGCCTGTGGCGGGGCCATTCGAAGCCCCATCCCCGATTTTCCTCGAGACCGGAATTTTGCCACTACAGGCGGTCTCAGGCGGGAATTTAAAAAATGTATTTGGAATATTTAATTGGCCCCTGACCGCTCAGAGAAGGGACATTAGCTTCTCTCCAGACCCGGGTTCGCTTCCCGTCACAAGCAAGAAATATTTATTTCAAATGAATTGGGTACCAATTATTTCAAATAAATACGGATCTGGTGTAAATGAGCTTAGATGCCAAAAAAACCTTAAAATAAATAAATATTAAAGGGAATAATGCCCGTATTCATAGCCAGTAAGCTTGAGGAACAAGGAATCCTTATGCCTATATAAATGTATAGATATAAAGATTCCTTCTTCCTCAAGGACGACTATGAATACGGGTATTCGTGTGTTGTCCTTGAGAAAATCCTTAAGTTCATTTCCTCGAGGAAAGCCCTATCAGTGTATGTCCGAAGTTTTCGTGAGGGGAATCCTCAAGGACATCCTTGAGATTTTTTTCCTTGCGGACGTCTTTTAATGAAAAAACATTTTTTTTTTTTTTTTTTAACATTTAAGACATTTATTCAACTTGAGATACATAATTCATGTTTACATTTATTTTTATACTGACTTCGAGCCATCTTGCTCCCAATCAGGTAACCGCGTTTTCTTCCATCTTCTGATATTTCGTTTTGCCCACGGTTGTATAAAGGAAAAAACTTGTAAAAAAAACCTTTTCATTTTTGTATAAAAAATAAAAGTTCAAAAGGTAAATTGCATAGCAAAAAAGAATATATAAAAATTAAGAGTATGTATAAATTCAATTTTGATTGTAGATTTCCGAGATGAGAGGATTTTCGTGGAGCCGAGCTTTTGTGGTGAACCTGTTAGTGAGTTTTTCGAGGTGTTCTTCGAGGGATTCAATATCTAAGCCAACCCTGATGATATGGTTATTGATGCCGGGTGGTGGGTCTGCGATTATCCGGAGTATTTTGGATTGGATCCTTTCGAGCTGCAAGAGAGATGACCGGGAGATGTGGGGGAACCAGACTGGAGCTGCGTATGTGATGAGTGGCCGGATTACTATTTTGTAGAGGATGAGCTTGCTTTCCAGAGGAAGTAGGCTTTGACGTTTGAGGAGCGGCCAGAGGATGCTGAGTGACTGCTGCGCTTTTGCTTTAGCTTTCTTTATGTGTGTTGCCCAGTTGTTTCTCCTGTCAAGAAAGGCTCCAAGGTATCGGACTGAGGGCTGCCATTTCAAGGAGTGGTCTTCTATTGTTATGCGTGTGTGGAGGTATTTTCGCTTTTTTTGTGAAGAGTATGGCTTCAGATTTGTCCGGATTTGTTTTGAGGCGCCAGTCTTTGAAGTAATTTATTATTTTTGATGTCTCCTCTTGGGTTCTTCGCACTAAGCATTTGAAGTTCTTATTTGAATAATATATTGCGGTATCGTCGGCGAATTGAGCGATGTGCGCAAAGTCCAGCTTAGGCATGTCGGATGTGTAGAGGGCGTAGAGAAGGGGCGATAAGAGCGCTCCTTGAGGAACTCCGGCGCAGATGGAATGCCAGTCGGATTTTGTGTTGTTAATTTTTACTCGGAATTGTCTGTCCATTAAGAAGTGTGCGATGAGTTGGCATAATGGTTCGGGAAGGCCAAGGAGATATAGTTTAGAAGCCAGAGGGAGGTGTGGGACGCTGTCAAATGCTTTGGAGATGTCGAGCAGAACCATTGCAGTTGCCTTTTTTAGCCGAAGTCTATTTTTTATGAAATGATTTATCCGGGCTACTTGTTGGACGGCTGAGTGAGCTTTGCGGAAGCCGAATTGGAAGTTGGGGAGGAGGTTGAGGTTTTGCGTTTCCTGTTCGAGCCATTTGAGTATGAAAGATTCAGCGAGTTTACCGAGGACTGGCAAGAGGCAGATAGGTCTGTAGTTGGTCGGTTGAGTTTTGTCCTTTCCTGGCTTGGGGATGGGGATAATTTCTGCTTGTTTCCATTTTGAAGGAAAGTGGCCTAGGTTTAGGATGGCTTCGAAGATCTTGGCAAGATAAAGTACTGCTTTACCTGGCAAAGATTTAACGAATATAGGAAGTATCCCATCTGGACCTGGAGCTTTTCTGGTTTTTATGTTTTTGATGGCTTCTCGAACATGCTTGGGTTTAATTTGCTTGATTGTGTCTTGTTCCTGCCGTTTGTCGAGTTCTTGTGCCACTTTTTTCTTAAGGTACCTGTCTGTCGTTTTGGATTTTTCTGTGTTGGTGAATTGTTTTTCGAAGGCTTTGGCTAGTATATTTGCCTGGTGATGTGGTGAGTATTCTAAACCATCGGGACCGTTTAAGGGGCCTATGATTGTTTTCCGCCTTCTCAGTCTTCTTGAGAACTGCCATAGAGAACAATCTATGTGCGTGAGATCGGAAATTCTTTTCACCCACAGAGTTTGCCTCCATTCAGCAACGGATTCTTTGATTTCTCGAGAGAGGTGGTTCATGTGTTGACGGGATTGGTTTAGCCGGTGTCGTTGCCACTCTCTTCTTGCCCTATTTCTATTTTTTATGAGAGCTTTTATTTGTTCTGGAAGTAGGTCGCCTGATGGGGTGGTAGATTTTTTTGGAATGTAGGAGGCTGCTGCTGTTGTGATAGCGTCTGTGACTTTGTCCACTGCTGTTTCAAGGTCTTCGGGGGTTTGGATTGGGAAGAATTCTAGTTTCTGACATATTTGGTTTCTGTATTGTTTCCAGTTGGCGTTGCGTAGATCCCACTTGGTGTGTTTGTTTGATATGATTGGTTTTTCTATTTCTGTTAGTATAGGATTGTGGTCGGAATCAAGTTCGTGTAGATTTAGAGTGTAAACTTCAGAATTTGGTAATCCTTTCACTATTGTCAGGTCCAGTGTGCTGGGGAGAAAGTTTGGGTTAGGCGGATATCTTGTTGGCTCGTTCGGGTAGAAAATTTCGAGGTTGTGTCGGAGAGGTAAAATCGATTAGTTTGCGACCATTACTATTTTCCCTTATGCATCCCCATTCATTGTGCTTTGAGTTCAGGTCACCCATTAGTATGACTTTATTGCCTATGGAAAAGAGTGTTGATAAATCAGCTGGTTCAAGTGGCCGGGAGCGTGATGGTGAATTGTATGCACTAGCTATGATAATACGTCCCATTGGAGAGTCGATGGATGCTACCACTGCCTCTAGGTGGTCGAGTTCGGGGATAGGCTGGTAGACCGGGTTTAAATTCTCGTGAATGGCAAGGAGGACACCTCGTTTTGGGGGGACTCCGTCCTTTCTAAAGACTTTATAACCTGGCAACCATATTCTTATTTGTGGATTGAGTTGTGTTTCACAGAGAGCTATGCAGTGGATATTTTTGGTTCGGCTTATGAGTTCAATTAGTTCTGTAGTTTTATATCGGAGTCCGTTTGAGTTCCATTGTAAAATTCTTATTTTGTTTTGTGTAGCCATTATTTAAAAATAGATATAATCCCATCCAATATGATTTGCCATTTGTCGGCACCTTGTGCTTTATTTACTGTTTGCAGTAAGGAGAATATTTTTTTAATGGTGTTTATTATGTCTGTGTTTTTTAGAAAATCCATCAATTCGTGTAGGAGGTTTCCAATTCCGAGGGATTCAGTAGCCGGTGGTGGGCGTGGCCAAGTTGGTGGTGCGGAATTAGGTTTTGGCGTGCTTGTACCAAGTTTTGGGTAGTGCTGGTGATTGCTGGTTGGTGGCGGGATTGCCCCGGGGACGGGTAGTGGCGCACTACTTTGGATTTTGGATTTCGCAAGTTGCTCCCTCTGTTCTATTGCCCTCTTCACAGCTGGACACTCTTTGGAGTTTGCCCAGTGCGGCCCGTGACAGTTGGCGCATTTGGGCTCTGCAGCATTACAGCGGGAGTTCTCATGCCCCCTGCCGCATTGGATGCACCTCTCTGCGCCCCTACAGGTCCTGGATGTGTGATTGAAACCTAGGCAGCGGAAGCACTGGATGAAGGTGGAATTGTTCCTGTATTTAGCCCATGTGATGCATGTGTAACATAGCCGGTTTATTTTGTATATTTCCTGTACTGGGGTGCCAGCGGGAAACATACATATGTAGAGGGGAATGTAGCTGTTGGTTTCCTTTTGTTTTAACTGCACTATTTTGGTGGGAGGAAAATTCTTTTGAGCGAGTTCATTGTATATGTCTTCAACTGCGGTGCCGTTGCTTAGCCCTTTTAGAACGAGTTTAGTGAGGGCCTCGCCTGGGAGGGGATACGTGTGGAATGGGACATTGCTTTTCTCTAAGAATGTGTTTACTGTCTTGTGGTCCTGTTCTGATGAGCAAAGAAATATCGTTTTTTCTCTTGTGCATTTGATGTCAACATTGGAGGAGGTTATGTTGTTTATTTTTTTGAAAAACATTGATGGGTTATCCAGGTGCCTATGGATGATTATAGGGGGGATTCTTTTTGGTTTATTAATCTTATTTTGGTTCATTTGGGCGCTATTTGAGACCGACGGCTCATCGTCTTCGTCTATAGCAGTGGTTCCCAACCTGGGGGCGATCGCCCCCAAGGGGGCGATTTGGGTTTTCAGGGGGGCGATAAATAAGCGGGGGGCGATTGGGGGGCGATGAGTATTCAAAGGGAGAAAAATTATTAGTTTACTAAAATTTAAAAAAATAAAAATCAAAGAGAAACATCTCCTATTTACAGGATGGTCAGGATAGAAGAGGACAAAATATTATACATAAAAATAAAATAGTCTGAAGATAATTCCAATCTAGAATTGAAACGTGACGTTTCAATTCTAGATTGGAATTATCTTCAGACTATTTTATTTTTTATGTATAATATTTTGTCACTTTTAGCTCAAATCTTAAATTTCAAAAAAAAATCATTTTCTTGAATTTTTTTTTTCCTCAGGTGGCTCGGGCCCTTTAAGCTCAAATCCAAGTTTGATCTTTTTCACGACTCAGGATAGCTAAAAACGCAGATTTCAGTGGCTAATTTTCAAAAAATTTTCCATACCCCCAGATTCCCCCGGAAATCCTCTGTCCAGATCTGGCCTCGATAAATTAAAACTTTGTAACTCTCTGTTTAGGAAATTTTGAAAAAATTTTATATAACTTTATTTAAATAAATATTGTAAGCTATGTATATCTATTTCAAAAGTTGTGTCAAAAACTGTGTAAAAAGTGTTGGCATGAAGGCCACAATAGCCTTTTACATACTAAAAAAAAAACTTTGTTTTTTTTTTTGGGGTGGGGGCCGTATTATTAAGTAGCCCCGGGGCCTGTCAAGTCTGTCTGCGACCCTGTATATAGGCCTACGGTAATAAAATTGTTTAAAATAATAAAACTGCTTTATTATTTACACTTTACTTTTAAATTAAAATTAGGCATACAATGAAAATGTAAAGGGGGGGCGATAGGTGTTAGTCAAACTCGAGAAAGGGGCGATGGGTAAAAAAAGGTTGGGAACCACTGGTCTATAGTTAATGAATCAAAGGAATTATTTACCTGCACGTTATATAAAATTTCCGTCTCCTGGCTTGTTCCAGCTTGCGGCTCAGCACTCCTTTGCTTTTTCGGTAAGGAGGTGATGACAGGTGAATTCAATTTTGTTTTTCCTTTGGAAACCGGGGTTTTTGATGTCGGTGGCTTGAGGGGCCTCGTCCGGGCTCGCCCGGTTGCCGGGCTCAGCTTCAACGACATTAAGCAATTTATTTAGAAGGATTTGTTAAAAGTTTATATAACACGATGAAATATTAGAACAATTAAAGGTATTAAAACAAATAGATAGAATAAAATAAAGCGATTAACTAGTTAAAATTAATAAATGGCTCGAGCGCGAATAAACAACTTCTTGGTTACGTTCACGGCCAATCAACCATTTAATGAAAAAAAATAAAAATTTAATTAAATAACAATTTTTATTATTTTTCATTTGAGAGATTTAATTATTTTAATTAATTGGCTTTAATTTCTCATAAGGCAAGACAAAACACTTTGTTTTCCAATGGGCAAATTTGGAATTTCCCTTTTGGGTCTATCCATATCAAG
Organism: Euborellia annulipes; assembly: GCA_023213315.1. Lineage (NCBI taxonomy): Eukaryota > Metazoa > Arthropoda > Insecta > Dermaptera > Anisolabididae > Euborellia > Euborellia annulipes. Next base: position 10,528 of record JAKCPI010020776.1, read on the forward strand.
TGATACAGAAAAAAAATAATTGGTCGCTCGACCATTTTGTAAAAAAATAATATTTTTTTCCTAGATTCCTACATTATTTCTGAGTTCAAAAGTGATTTTAAAAATTTTTTATCTCTTTTGGTACTGCTACGGCGGCCATTTTTGTTTTGCAAAACGCGCTAATTTTGGCTTATTTAAGGGTTTGCGTTAACTTGTATAACTCGGAAACCATTAATTCTAGAGTGATGAAACAAAATCCATTTTAATCAGGAAGAAACAGCCTAAACATTATCTCCAGTACATATTTACTGAAATATGGATCAAAAACAGTCTGCAACCCAATCAACATTTGGGTAAGAAAACGGAAAAATTTTAATTTTTGAAGGCATATTACCTTTGGAAAGAATACAATCTCAGGCTTGATTTTTTTTTGTGTGTAGCTATACACTAGTACTGCATGTATTTTAAATATCAACCCTGAGACTTAATTCCTTTAAGAGCTACAAATTTTTAAAAACTGAAATTTTTCAAAAAATCCAAACTTTGAGCCTCAATATCTTTGTTGGGACAAAGTTTAAAAATCTGAAATTTTTACCAGCAAACCCTCTTATGGTTGTTATACTGCTGTATAAATTTCATCTTTGAGATTTTGTTTTATAGCCCAGTCAAATTAGGGTTTCACCTCGGAATGAAAGATAATAAGCTGAATTTTTGTATGGACCTTTATTTTGGCATTCTAAATGATGTCTCAAAAGTCACATATGATCACGTGTCCGCGTCACGCGGTATTCCAGGTCAAAGGTCACGAAAATCAGTTTTTCGCGAATATCTCGTTTCCTATACCTTAAATGATATTTGGACCTATTATAAAAGTTGTAGAGGATAAAATTCTCTACAATTTATATCTGAAGCATTTTTTTATACGACTAACCGTTTTTGAGGTAGAGCGTAAAGAGTGCGTAGCGCATAGCCTTATATGGCTTAATATCACGTAATGTGTGACTCATGGTATCGTACGGTATTGTAAGTCGTATAAAGTTTATTATTGATTAAAAAACAACTGCCATTATTTACTTACTAATTATTAATTATTTATATTTAATTATCTCTTTAACTCTTATATTTAACTATAGTGATTTTATACTTTTAATTCTGTTTTATATTATATATCTTAATTATATTTTACGTAGAAAAAACATGTACACGAATATAATATATTTTATTTATATCTTTATTTATCATTCATATATATATGATACATTTGCATGTGGTAAAGCGCGCCTTCGGCTACGCCCCCTCGACCCCCTTGCTCGCCTTCGGAAAGCAAATGCTTCAAATTTATTCTTGCTCATTGTTTGGAAACGTTGTAACTCGCCGAAGGCGAGCAATTGCAAAATTCCAAAGTTTCGAATTTCTCTCTCCCGCTCACTTCCTGTAACTCTAGCCAATCAGCGAGAGAACAGCAGGCACATACACTCAAGGAACGGAAGTTAATATTATAGTATGATGATATGATGATGAATACAATTTCAGTTCAAATTTTAGGTAGATTTTGGTTGACTTTAATTATAATTAGCAAATGGAGCTTCTCTACTTCTTCTTCTGGTTGGTCAGTATTTGTGATTCGTTCTATATCATCCTTGTTATGGATAATATTTGTCTCGATACCTTCAAGGACTTCGGTGTCATATGCACTCTCTTGTTCATCAGGATTATTTTGATATGATGAAGCGTTGAGGCAAAATTAACTCCTGGGACCAATAACTAACTACATTATTACCCCCAGCACTAGCTGAACTGTTAAACACAATATTTTGCAACTGCAAGAAGGGTTGTCTCCACGCTGGGGATGCAGGAAATCGGAGTTAAAATGTTCTCCTGCTTATGGCTAGTGAAACGGACAAGCTTGCCACAACGTTTCAACATATCAAAATAATCCTGATGAAGCGAGTGCAAATGACCACGAAGTCCTTGAAGGTTTGGAGACAAATGTTATCGATAACGAGGATGATGTTAACGAATCACAAATTAGTGACCGACCGGAAGAAGAATAAGGGAATTAAGTTCCATTTGCTAAATATGTAAGTAAGGTCAACCAAAATGCACCCAATATTTGAACTGAAATTGTAATAAATGTATCATATGCGATATATGAATGATAAATAAAGATATAAATAAAATATATTATATTCGTGTACATGTTTTTTCTACGTAAAATATAATTAAGATATCATACTATATAATAAAGCCCTAAGACCGTGTCCGATGTGTGAAACAACCAATCAGGCCTCAGGGATAGCGCTGATTGGCGAAATACAGAGAGGGCGGAGCCGGAGAGGCAAATTCAAATTTTTTTTTAACCAGGAGAGATATCAATTTGGTTTCTTCCCTAAAGCCTTCCCTTGATAAGAATCTGAATTCGTTGTTTCAGAGTTTTTTTAAATTCGGCAGCCCCACCCCCCCAAATTTTTTAATTCTTCTATATCTTCAAATATAAACATGCTTTTTTGGATTTAAAATTCTTGAATGAATATCTATCAAGGGGTTTGAAAGTTGAAAGATTTATTGTGCAATTGCCCCCCCCGAAATTTTTAATTCTTCTATTTCTTCAAATATTAACATGCTTTTTTGGATTTAAAATTCTTGAATGAATATCTATCAAGGGGTTTGAAAGTTTAAAGACTTTTTGTGTAATTGCCCCCCCCCCCCGAAATTTTTAATTTTTCTATTTTTTTAAATATTACCATGTTTTTTTGGATTTAAAATTCTTGAATGAATATCTATCAAGGGGTTTAAAAGTTTAAATATTTTTTGTGTAATTGTCCCCCACCCCGAAATTTTTAATTCTTCTATTTTTTTAAATATTACCATGTTTTTTGGATTTAAAATTCTTGAATGAATATCTATCAAGGGGTTTCAGAGTTTTTTTAAATTCGGCAGCCCCCCCCCCAATTTTTTTAATTTTTCTATATCTTCAAATATAAACATGCTTTTTTGGATTGTAAATTCTTGAATGAATATCTATCAAGGGGTTTGAAAGTTTAAAGACTTTTTGTGTAATTGCCCCCCCCCCGAAATTTTTAATTTTTCTATTTTTTTAAATATTACCATGTTTTTTTGGATTTAAAATTCTTGAATGAATATCTATCAAGGGGTTTAAAAGTTTAAAGATTTATTGTGCAATTGCCCCACCCCCGAAATTTTTATTTTAAAATTCTTGATTTTTTTTAATAGGTCCCTGTCCGCCTGATTTCATTTGCATGCCCGTTGGCTCGAATCAGTTTATTAAAGGGAGATTTAGGCTTGCTTCTTGCCCGTAATTTTCTCATGGCCTTCAAAACCCAGAGGCCGGGCAGGGCGAATACTCAAATTTCAAACTTGATTCATTGTATTTTCATTTAGGCGAAAATAATATGGGCTTTAAAATTAAGAGAAAAACTACTGATCACGTATCGAGACGCCGCACAGTGGGCTGAAATAGGAAAAAAGCGGCCATAATTCGAAAAAATGAACTTCAAAATATAAAAACAACGTTTTGCACACTAATAATAGACTATATGTGGACCTCAGGACAATAATTCATTTTTTTTTTACCCAACCCAAACCCGAGTTATAGAGCGCCAAAGTGGGCAAGAAAACTTACTAACTTTTCTTTGCGTTTTAAGTCGATATTCAGAAATTTTTTTAATGTATTAATATTAATCCAATTTTAATGAATTTTTTTTTGAATCATGGATAAATTAATCTTCTTTCTAAATATATTTTTGTTTTTCTTGTATTACAGTTATTTATTTTTAAATAATTTTTTTTTGTAAGTAAAAAAAAAGCAATATAAATTTTTTTCAATTTCAAAAAAGTATATGGGCATCCTCTTGCCTTCTAACAAACTCAATAGATTCTGAAACTAGAATACATGTAGAACATAATTGCATCGAAACTTTTTGCCCGATTTTGCCCGAAAAATTTTTATTAATTTTTTTATAATTAAATCGGCAGAAAAACAAATGATTTCCGTCAAACCATATGAACTTCTCTCTGCTTTACAGATAATATTGAAACGTGACAAAGGGCTGACGGACAAAATAAAATCAGGCTATTATTAGATTGACCATAAAATTTGAAGGGGGGCCTCAAATTTTGTAATCTTTTGAAAAAATAATCTATTAAAAGGGAATATTCAATATTTGAAAACTTCATTTTTTCTTGTTCATATTCTTATTAATATTATTGAAATAACTATATTATTTTTGTATACAAGTGATAAAGCCCCCTGGACCCCCTTACATGCCTTCAGCGAGCAAATGCATCACATTTATTTTTTGCTCACTGTTTGGAAATTTTGCAATTGCTCGCCTTCGGCGCAAAATTTTAAAGTTTTAAATTTCCCTCACTGACTCCACTTCCTCTGTCTCTGGCCATTCAGCGAGAGACAGTGGTAAACAGGAACATAAAACAGAAGTTAGTGGCTAGAATATAGTAATTTATTTTTTAGCAAATAATTTTTATTTAAGTATAATGACAGTGACATAGAAGCCGACTCCAAGGGGCCCAAGGGGCTCGAGCCCCCCTCCCCCCCTCCCCCAATGTTGAGGGAAGAGAAAATAGTCATCTTTGTAGTCAGCAATCCATTAAAATGTATATAAAGACGTATTGCTTATATAAGCTTATATCAAAAAAAAATTTTTTTGACCCTTTGGAGTAAGGGGTAGTTCACCCCATGCATGTTTTTTTTTTAAATAGATGACATCTTTGGAATCAGTATCCATTAAAATGTATATAAAGACATATTGCTTGTAATTACAAAAAAAAAAAATATTTTTTGCTTCCTTCAGTAAGGGGGTAGTTCACCCCATCTATATATTTTGTAAAAATAAATGACATTTTCGTAACGAGTGACCTTTAAAATGTATATAAAGACATATTGCTTGTAATTATCTAAGCAAAATTTTTTTAACACCTTGAGTAAGGGGTAGTTCACCCCATGTATGTTTTTAGTAAAAAAAGATGACATCTTTGGAATCAGTATCCATTAAAATGTATATAAAGACATATTGCTTGTAATTACCAAAAAAAAAAATATTTTTTGCTTCCTTCAGTAAGGGGTAGTTCACCCCGTGTATGTTTTTTGTAAAAATAAATGTCATTTTTGTAAAACGCATATTTTTTTGATTTTTCGACATATGTTTTTCTTTATATTTCACACATCATAATTTTTTTTTCAACTTTGTCAAGGGGTAATTTCAACCCCTATTGGTAAAATATGAAAATATTGAAGGGTATAGAAGAACATATGATTATGTATGTATAGTTTTAATTTTGTAAAAATCCGCCCAAAAAAAGATAATTATGGCCGCTTTTTTTCGATTTCAGCCCACTGTGCGCCGCCCGCCAGGGCCAAGTTGAGATGGAGCGCGGCGAAGCCGCGCCTTTCTCAACTTGTATAATATAAAACAGAATTAAAAGTATAAAATCACTATAGTTAAATATAAGAGTTAAAGAGATAATTAAATATAAATAATTAATAATTAGTAAGTAAATAATGGCAGTTGTTTTTTAATCAATAATAAACTTTATACGACTTACAATACCGTACGATACCATGAGTCACACATTACGTGATATTAAGCCATATAAGGCTATGCGCTGCGCACTCTTTACGCTCTACCTCAAAACGGTTAGTCGTATAAAAAAATGCTTCAGATATAAATTGTAGAGAATTTTATCCTCTACAACTTTTATAATAGGTCAAAATATCATTTAAGGTATAGGAAACGAGATATTCGCGAAAAACTGATTTTCGTGACCTTTGACCTGGAATACCGCGTGACGCGAACACGTGATCATATGTGACTTTTGAGAGATCATTTAGAATGCCAAACTAAAGGTCCATACAAAAATTCAGCTTATTATCTTTCATTCCGAGGTTGACCCTTATTTTCACCTAATTTGACTGGGCTATTAAGCCAAGTTACAATATCATGAAAATCACAAAAAACCCTTAAGCTCGGCCAATACCTCTAGTACTGTAGATAGCTTAGATTAAGTTCCAGGTGTAGGCAATTATTTTACTTAATGTAAACTTAACCTATTTAAATGTAATGTCTTGCTTTTGATGTAAAATAATCTGAATGTTTGAAATTTTAAATAACACTATCACGTTATTTTCAGGTTTACAAAAAAAAAAAACTTTGTACATTTACTCAATTTTTCTGGCTTATTTATAAATTTCATTTTCATAAAGAATATTAAAAATTACACATTTTCTTCATAATCAGTTGCTAGTGAGGTTATGAAGCACTTAACATTACTACTGTCCGGTACAGGAATAAAACACTAACCAGTCAAAAATAATTTGTTTATATTTCTATGTCAAGAAAACAGTGTGTGTTTGTGTAATTTTTAATATTCTTTATGAAAATGAAATTTATAAATAAGCCGGAAAATTGAGTAAATGTACAGAAGTTTTTTTTTGTAAACCTGAAAATAACGTGATAGTGTTATTTAAAATTTCAAACATTCAGATTCTTTTACATCAAAAGCAAGACAGTACATTTAAATAGGTTAAGTTTACATTAAGTAAAATAATTGCCTACACCTGGGACTTAATCTAAGCTATCTACAGTACTAGAGGTATTGGGCGAGCTTAAGGTTTTTTTGTGATTTTCATGATATTGTAACTTGGCTTAAAACAAAATCTCAAAGATGAAATTTATACAGCAGTATAACAACCATAAGAGGGTTTGCTGGTAAAAATTTCAGATTTTTAAACTTTGTCCCAACAAAGATATTGAGGCTCAAAGTTTGGATTTTTTGAAAAATTTCAGTTTTTAAAAATTTGTAGCTCTTAAAGGAATTAAGTCTCAGGGTTGATATTTAAAAATACATGCAGTACTAGTGTATAGCTACACACAAAAAAAAATCAAGTCTGGAGATTGTATTCTTTTCCAAAGGTAATATGCCTTCAAAAATTGAAATTTTTCCGTTTTCTTACCCAAATGTTGATTGGGTTGCAGACTGTTTTTGATCCATATTTCAGTAAATATGTACTGGAGATAATGTTTAGGCTGTTTCTTCCTGATTAAAATGGATTTTGTTTCTCATCACCTAGAATTAATGGTTTCCGAGTTATACAAGTTAACGCAAACCTTTAAATAAGCCAAAATTAGCGCAGGCTTTGCAAAACAAAATGGCCGCCGTAGCAGTACCAAAAGGATAAAAATTTTTAAAATCACTTTTGAACTCAGAAATAATGTAGGAACTAGGAAAAATATATATTTTTTTACAAAATGGTCGAGCGACCCCTGCTGTATCACTTGAAATGGATAGACCCTTTGAGAATTTGGAGACTTGAGTATTTTTCCATAACGACCTCTAGTAAGACTGCAAAATTTCATTTCAAAATTTGGGAAAGTTGCGAAAACAAATGGTGACAGACAGACAAACAGACGGACACTCGGCTATTATATATGTACCGTAATAATGTGACGGGCTCTATTTTAAATTTCAATCTCTCATAAAATTCTCAATTTCGTCAAAAAAAAAAAAAAAAAAATAAATGAGTTCAAGGAATATAAATAAATACACCATATTACGTAGTGTGTATGTGAGCACATACAAAAGATGTCGTCCTTGGTTCGAGACCCGTACAGGTCATTCACTCACAAACACAAAACGATAACGACAATGACGACGGGAGGAGAGAGAATTTGACGAGATCGTATTAGCAAATGACGCAATCGAGGCCCTCAGCAGCTATCCCTTTCAGGGGCTCTGATATCATTGAAAAAGAGAGACTCTTTCTCCCTCCCACCTCCCACCTCCCACCTCCCACCTTACATTGCCCTCTTTGTTTTTCTAATAGTTAGACGCTTTTGTGTTTGGATACCAATAAAAAAATCTGGTGTGACCTGTCGCACTTTCTCTTACCTTCAATAAAGGAAAGTTATGTTATATGCTTGTTACGCCAGAGTTTTTATGTCGACATATATTAATATTTATTTAGTTTCCGCCGATTAAAATTCAAGATGAAAAATTTATAAAAATGGTAAAATATTCACACTGAGCAAAAAAAAATAACGTAACAACGTGTTCTTATCTACCTTGGTTGATACTCTAATTTAAGAAAAAATTTAATATGAAATATCTTAAACATTTCTAAGTAAATTTTTACACAAGTGCAAATCATTTTTATTCAATTTATTAAAATTATTAAAATTTAAATAAAATAAAGACAAAAATGTCGATTTTCAATTTGTTGACAAATCAACATAATCCCGATATGTTTTGTTGGATATTACCATAAATTTTGTTTTTATAAGAATTTCCTGAATAAAATAGACAGAAAAAAATTGAAATGGAATCTATTTTAAAATTTTAGAAATTTGTTGTTAATAAACAAATTTCTGACATTTTTATTCTTGTTTGATTGAAATTGTAATTATTTATTAAACTGCTATGGACTTATGTTAAATTTACTTAGAAATGTATAAGATATTTCGTATTAAATTTTTCTTATCATTAAGGTAGATTAGAACAGGTCTTCTGAAGAGGAAACAGTGTTTCGTATTTTATGACGAGCAGGGTATATTTTGTTACCATGGCAAACTCATTCCTCCTCATATTCCTATGAAGTATGCGTTAAAGAGTAAAATGTTCTTCAAACAATTTCGAGGGCAAAAATGAGAATATATTGAATGCATTTGAAAGAGCATCTAAAAAATAATTAATTGATTTTTGAATTTTAATCAAAATAGTTTCAAATTTTTAATCATAGATCACTACTGTAAAACGTTTCGACTGTTATCTGTAGCTTGTTACCGGGCACTGTGCAATTTTCAAACCAAGTGAACTACACTGTCACGTGGTGCCTTTTATATATACAGCGACGTCAGCGCCATCTGTCGGTATTTCTGTGAAGGAATTCAAATTTTCCGTTATTTTCACTCATTTCTATGAAATTAGTCAAAATTATCAAAGTTTTTACATAAACTTATTGTAACATCATGTTTTTATGTAAACACTTGCTTCGATAATTTTGGGGAAAAAATTTGAATCTAACTTCACAGAAATGCCGACAGATGTCACTGACGTCGCTGTATATATAAAAAGGCACGTAACGGACATGATGAATAGTTCACTTGAGGCGAGTAAACAGTAATTTTGGATAACGGCTGCAGGATAAGCAGTCGAAACGTTTTACAGTATTTATATATTTTTAATAAATATTTAATACAAAAATGTGGTCTATAATTAAAAATTTCTCTAATAATATATTTCAAACCACAAAAGCTTTAATAAACACATTTAAATATATTGACAAAAAGTGGCAGAATCTTCCCTTATTAGGTAGATATCCCGCAGGAAGCGGTGTAGTTTTTATATAAATTTCTTTCTCCCAATTGATGATTGAT